>LQRL01091446.1:0-10685 GCA_001703475.1 Hydroides elegans | reverse complement strand
GATTTCCGCATTTTTCGAACACTTTTTCGAGTTTGTAGCGTGAACTATATTTGCGTAACGTTTGCGTAACTTGACGTAACGTTGCGTAAAACGGCTATTTGTGAAACAATCTCCTTACCTTTTCGTAGTGTTTTCGAAACAGTCTGTCGGATTATGAAGATATAAGAATACGTCCGAAGTCACTTGATGTTATTCAAAAGAGTCTTTGGACATATTCTTTCAGTTTGGTCGTATTTTATTATAGACAACTTCTTCTCCCCTTTGAATGCATTATATTCACAATTTTCCATATCGTTAATCACTCCATACATCTGCTTTAAACTTGGCATTTCGTCGATTCTATCCATTAATGTTTAATCAATATTAACTTAATTTTTCACATCATCATTTTGATGCTTATATTTCATCACAAATCCTGAAGTTTTATTCCTTTTATGTTAAATATCAAGCATATTTCAGTCCCTTTTCAAATGCTGATCAAATTCCCGGCTAGGAACATGCTTATACTTTTATTAGCGTTCGATTTAATAACTTTATACGTTAAAATACAAAAATATAAACTTATTTATTCTATTTTCATAAACATGCGTGTTATCCTGTCACATTCTTTTCAGTAACTGCAGTAAACAGAATTTCATTACGTAGAATTTGAATTTTGACGTCACAATTACAATACTAGGTCAAGTTCACTGAGTACTGAGTGGCCGAGAGTGTGTGTCCTACAACCAAGACAATTGTTATAACGTACTCGTGAATATGCTAATAGAGTAGAGAATGTGCCCATATACAACAGGCGCCAAAGCGGCACCTGGGAGGTCGGGGTTCAATTCCTATCAGGGGCAATTTTATTTTATTGAAATGAAATGGCCATCTTTATTTTTTTTAAACAACAATTATACAATTACTACGCACCCGGGCATTATCACAAAAGATAATGACCGGGTAGTTATGCCCTGTAAAATGCTTCAACCATGCAATAAATATACATTAGCAATCATATATAGCAAATAATAACGCATAAGACAGCTGAAAGTAATTAGAATTCAAAACAGTTATTCTAATTTCTTATTGAAAAAATCAAGATGTATTTTCAAGGCTGTTCCTAAAATTAGAAATAATTTTCTCGAAATTCTAAGTCAGCTGGGTTTTTCCACAAAGAAACAGGTCGTGGGGCGCCCTTCTTTAAATATTTTGGGACTCATGCTCTGTACTAAATTAGTTAAACTAAATTAGTATATGATTTAAATTATAATATATTGTCATGTAATGGTTCAAATTAGTTCAAATAACTATGCTATAAAGAGCAGCAAACTGATTACATGCATGTCGAAATTGTTAAAGTACACGTACTGTGCTAAGAACAACTTATCCTTAATATTTTTATCGCTTTCTTTGCAATATTAATAATATTTCTACAATAAAATAAGAGTTGCAGAGCAGTACACAATATAAAGTATTCCATCCAGTCTTTAACTGAGTGCACATATATCAATAAGTTACGTATTGGTTATTCTACAGCCAGAACTTTCCATATGATTTGCAGACCAACGAGCTCATTTATTCATTTACATCGATTGATTACTCTTACATAAAATAAAACGTTGTTATTCACTCTTTATTCTCTCTCGCATCACAGCCTATAATTTTTTAAAAACTCAAACAAAGAAAAACTATATTTTCAGTTGTTTATGTGAAACGCGAAACAGAGATGCCACAAAATATTCGCATAGCTTTAACTATGGTAGCATTCATTTCCTTAATTAGATTTCAAAAATCTCAACGAAGGATTCTGAATTTAGGGCCTGGCCACACGGGGAGCTTTTACAAACGTTTTATCCTAACAAACAAGTTTCTAAACTAACAAAACATTAATATTATAATCTTTATGTGAAATCGAAACCGCGTCAAATTTGTTAAGCAACTAACGTTTTGTTGCAATGTTTTTATCTCCCCATAAGGAATATATCTAAAATGTTAGTATGACTGGTAAAATTATGACTCAAAATGTATCATATACATTTGCACTATTGGCAATTTAAGATATATTTCACTAATTGCCAATACATGTACTTTACATATGTTATCAGATTAAATAGTACATATCGTATTATATAGTGGGAGTTTGTTATCATAACCATAGTGTAGTAGTTATTGGTAAGTCTGTCCAAAAATAGGGAAATCAGAGAAAAGGATTTTTAACATATTAATTATAAGCTTGAAATAAGAATGAAAAATTCAGTGAATCAAGGAAGTCAGTGGAGATATAATAAAGGTCAATGTTGGACTATTTGCAATTGGAGACAGATACCCATGTAAACACAACAACGTTATTTTTTGGCTCGCACCTTTACGCTCTCATATACATTTTATCATCACAATATTCATATTTGAAACAATTTCTGAGGTGATGTTTATTCAAAGTCCCAATAATATTTTTAATAAGTCCATTGTTAACCAGAATTATGTGATATGTTTTAAACAATATTTTAGTTATTTTAATTGTTGTAGTTATAGATACAATGTAATGCAATAAACCTACCATAAAGGGTATCGCAATAAACCGACTATAAAGGATTATGGGAGAATCGTTTATGAAGATTCAGGATGTGTAGATGTTTATTGAACGATGGGAGTCCACAATTCGTTCGTTAAAATAAGCTTTTAACACAAATCTGATATTTCCATCACCCATCATTGCACCTGATGTTTACATAATTATGTTCGTGTTCATGACGTTATGTCGTCTGAGGTTTGGTTTGTGATGTAACAAATAAACGTGAATACACCAGTTTAGAAAGGGAAGGCGACTTTACTCCATTTTTTTTTAGTTTTCTAATACTCATTTTTGTGTTTAAAGTAGGAATGTGCTTGGTTTTTCAATCTTAATACTTTGAACTTGCAAAAACTGAAAGATAAAGAGTAATTAAGGGATAAAAACGACACAAAAAATAGAAATTTCTATGTTTCTATGGAAAAGTAGATCAGGTGTTTCTACGGTTCAATACACTTTATATTTGCACCCAAATCTTTCACTATCATATGTTTAAGCAATGCACCCTAACCATGTAGTAATCGTTTTATGATCAATCATTCCATTTTATTGCAAAGTATAAATTTTCCCAGAAAATATATATATAAAAAAGTAATCTATGTGGATGGATTTCATTTAATGCTCCCACCTGATGTTATACTTTAACAACCCAATCTAAAACATTCGAAAATTTGTCGAACTATGCACCATGATGTATACATTTCAGTTCACAATCCTTTTCCTTAATATGCAGTCACTTAAATAAGTTAGAATTATAATTTTTATGGGTCCATAGAACCAACACACCTCGAGAATAATCATGACATTTGTGGAATTTCAAGCACCTTAATAAATTGCAAGTACATTATTTAGATTGGAAATGAGATAGACTTGCAAGTTCAATTGCTGAGCATTTTTTCTCGAGAATCGGGTTTGAAATATTAAAACGTTACAATGATTTTATTGATCACAATAATTACAAAATGAATAAACATTTTAAAATAAGAATAACATGCTAGTGCAACCAATTTATAAAACACAGAAATATATCTATATTATCTATATTGAAACTTGACTATATTTTGAACGTTATCAATCCGCATACATCGATTAAAAACCGGGACTGAAGTGTTTATATTTAAATATATAGTTCTTTTCTTTATCTTGATAGGTAATAGTTAGCTTAATATATTTCAACGCTCTTCTCATCATAGAATGTTACGTCTCTCTTTGAAAAACAATTGAGTGCAAAATGAGGTGATGGGCCTTGTTTATGTTTTTAATCCCTTGTGTCACCGACCGCTCTTTTTAAAAGTATGTCTGAGGCCCAAGTGGTTAGAGCGCTGAACTTACAATGCCATGCGATAGGGTACCGAATCGAGCTCCAAGTTGTGAGCTTCTAGCAGAGGACGTGTTAGTCTTAAAACTCAGACACATGGTGGAGATAAAGAGATCCCGGTTCATAATCCCGGTCGAGTGTATAAATCCCCAATAACCCCTAAGTTATGAGAGAGTAAGCCTTTTCTCAGCTGTCAAAGCTATTGTGTCGCGGAGCGCTCTATTCTTAAGCGAATCTGTGGCGCAAGATGTTAGAGCGCTGATATTGACTTGATGTGTAGGTTCGAGGTCTAGCAGAGGACGGGGTAATTGTATAGTTTTCGACATACACTACCTATATCCGAGAGTTGAGAGGTGCTGGGTACAGGATGTCAAATAAACATTCTCAAGTTTCAAACCTTACTTTCCGAAACATCTTTTTAACAAGGACACTATGGACATGCAATACACATGTATATTCAAACAATACAAAGATTGAATCCTACTAAACTACAATTTAACCAGTTCTTACTATATCTAAATTTTGATCCTTGAACACACATGACACATGAATACCTTTTATGGAGACTTTTTGAGCAGGTATATTACATGTTTATACAGTTATGAACAGGTTTCCAAACTTATAAGGGAGTTCGACATTTCCTGAAAATTATATATTCGCGGATATTTAACCAATAAAAAGGGGGTGAAACGTTGAAAATCGCTCTAGTATACGCATACTTAGAGTTTATGTACAAATTCAAGATCGAAGTATGTAATAAAGTATACTATTGTGTATTTAATTTTGTGGTTTATAAGTGTAAACTGCCTGAAATGTTTCCAAAAGAAATAAATTTCCAATTTTCAGAGGGTTTTTTCTTATATGTTATACCAACAGTTATCCCCCTTTTATTATGAAAACATCCGCGAATATATAATTTTCGGGAATTATCGAACTCCCTTATTCTGGAAATAATCAAACTGGAAATGATTACCTCCAGAACAAGTTTTGAAACCTGTAAAATCTAAAATAAATCAAACAACCACTTACTTCCGGTGAGTTCTTTTACAAAACCAGAGAATATTCATTGTTTTCGGGACTTCTGGTCGCGAAAATGGTGTCCTCAAAGTTCGACCAATATATATTACAAGCTTCAATCTCATGAAATTGTTTGATTTTTATCTTTCATATAATTGATAGAAAATAAAAATTGAGATAAATTTGCCATGATTTTCAATTTTAAACGAATCAGCGGAATCGAAAAATTCACTGCTCTTCCGAACATTGAACGGAAACTGCCGAAGTGAACAACAACAAAAAGTTAAAAATGGCTGACCAAGGTGAGATTTGTTTACGTTCTTAAAACCAAAAATTCGAACGGTTATAATATATTTTATGCATATTTACACCAATAAATATATACTTAAGGTATTGTCATATGATATTAACTAATATTTATAAACTGTCCTTGAGCATTTGCTGAATTAGAATTGACTTTTCAACATAACGCAATGTCCCTCGTGCAAGCCAGTTAAAAAGTTACGCGAAAGTTGGGAGTAAACATGTATTAGTGTTTGCCTCGCTCTAGTTTGCTTGCCATTTAATCTTGAATTACTTCAAGAAAATTCTCTGATCTCATAAATGTTGCTGGTATTCCATATTATTGAAGGATACTGTATAATGAATGACACCCCAAAAAGCGCGGCTATGAAATGGTTTGATGTGTTATAAGAATGATCGATCATCTACGGAAAGTTTTACGAGCCTATAAATGATTGAATCAAGAAATGTTTTTGTGTTGCCCGTCGGACGACCGATCTCGAAATCCTGGTGGATCGAAGGTACGAGTTGTCATACCCGTACTAATGTACACCTGTGACCCTAAGTTGAAACACATTTTTAGTATATTTTCAAATTACTCTTTTATTAAGTATCTAATCGAATTGAACTTATTTGAGGCGAAAGCTATGTCGACCTATAATATATCATGTTAATTGTAGTAGTATTCAATGCCTGTGTATGAAAATATTTACTCTTATGAAGATGTTTCAACTTAGGCCCATTGTGCCTAATTTGAAACACTTTTATTTTTTGTGCCTAATTTGAAACGTTTCACGAAGACTTTTCTTATTTTGTTATTATCTACCTAAAGTTATGTTCTTCCTCTCTTAAATAATGTATTTTAAGTGCTTGCATAATCATTTCACAGCATTTTAACTAAATTTGAATTTTCTTTTTGTTTTCTGTGCAGCTAAGTAAACGCAAAATCATCAAGGCAAACATCAAAAACATGCTCCTTTCTTTAAAACGGAAAATGCATGAAAAAGTCATCAATTCATATTTTATATTCATAAAATGTATTTTTTACAATGCATGTTTGATATATTCAGATCAGTTACTGTTAAGCATAATTCGGATGATCTGGAGTAACTTAATTAAAAAGTGTTTCAAATTAGGACCCGTTTCAAATAAGGCACACAGGTGTATATCCCATCCAGAAAAATATATAAATATCGTTGCAACAATAAAAGGCAATTGATAAAAAAACATTATTTTGTCGTCTGTTCCAATAACATGAACAGTTTTTGTTGCTTAAGCCCCAGTCATATTGACAGGAGGTAAAAAAAAGTTCCAGGTAAAAAACAAGTTGTGGTTAAAAGTCCGCGGAGAGATCCCAGGAGGATGAATCCCTTGCGGACAATTTGGTCAGCTAGGAAAAAGTCCCCGCCATTTAAAGATGGGGTTGACAAAAATGGTTTTAAAAAATACAGTAAAATAAACTAATATTTCGGCCCGAACTAGTTAAGGGCCTATCGAGTTGGGGGTGTCCGCCTGTCCTTAAGATGTAAATGTTTATGTTTTATAGAATTATGGTATTTGGAATGATTGAATGTAAATAATTGAATGAAAAAGTTATGATCTACATTATATCATTGCAGACTTGTCAGCCAACCGATCGGCTGAAATAACGAAAGACAGGGGTGGAGTAGTGAAGTTAACCGCTGCGGATACAGAATGTGCTCATGCTTTGCTGGATCTTGCCCAGTCATTTCAGCGCACACAGCATCAGGTTGTTGAGTTTTACCTTGATTTAAAAGTTTAACTGGTTATTTAATAACTCGAGAAAGCACACTTAAGTTAAGAATTATTTATTTAAACGAAAGAGAAGACATTGTTAGTGTATAAAAGAAAACAAAAAAAAAAAACAGTACACTAAATCTTGGTGAAGGAAGTAGAATATGGTTTATTACTGGTTAGTTTACAAAATGAGAGATGATAAGGGACATAACATACATTTGCATAAGTTCAAAGAACCGAAAAAAGACGAGAATGTTTTCGAACCGAAACGAAACATGCTTTCACCCAGCGTTTGACATTAACCTAAAATCGATGGTCGCGCTCGCGCGACTAACTTTAAAAAGTTAGTCGCACGGCGGAAAAGTTAGTCGTGCAAAATTAGTTTCACCACTAAGTATATTGACTTTATATGTAGAATTATAAATCTCACTAAAATATGTTGTATCAATATCCTCCGTATAGCTATCAATAATATATATTATGAATTGACATAAATTAACTGACTTAAATTGAATAATAAACAAATGATAATTTCTCTCTTTTTTTTGCGACTATGGGGTGGCCATGTTTTTTATATGCACGTTACCATTCGGTATTTCGGCTTCCGAATGAGTTTTTTTATAACCACCTACCACACTTGAGGTTCATTTCATCTAATACTCATTTGGCGTCACGCACCACAAAATGTAATATATTAGAGAACATCTAACATCAAACCCCTACAATTCAAACCCTCAGACATTTTGTCGGGTCCTTCGAATACCATGTATCATTTTTGGATGCATGGGTGCATCTTATTTCAGGATTATAAGAATATTGACGTTAACATATCAAATAACACTCGAATTAGCCGAACGAAACATGTACTGCATAGCAAGACTTCAATTTATAATGAACAAATAAGCGAGCGCCGGAGGCGCGAGCGGAAAAAATGCAAGAAAGCGCCATAATTATTCTATTGCAACGCTAAAAGTTAGTCGCGAAGTGCGCGACAAACTTTGAAAAGTTAGGCGCACGGCCGAAAAGTTAGTCGCATTCGCGACCGTGCGACCGCTAGTGTCAAACGCCGTTTCACCTGACACACCTAATAGTAAACATGAAGCCTACTATCTAATGTATGTACACTTTGACTCCACAGTCTCACAATGAACGTGCGGTCCTGCTTCCTCTTACTTCTAATCGAAGTCCACCAAGGAGGGTTACTGTCCACAGAGCACCCACATCAAATAAGGCAGTATCCATGAAGACCCTGAAAGCACGAGAGCTCAAAGCGAGCCATTCGCCGCGAATAGACTCGGCAAAAGCTCTGGAGATGGAATCACGTGTGTTGCTTGACCATCCTTATGCGTTGCCTCCATGGGCCAGTAAGTTTTATACGATCAGTTTTGTGGGATAGCGTAGGGATTTCTTTGCTTTGGTTTGGTTTTTTTTTTCAGATATAAGGACCTTTAACGCTCATTATGCAGTTCTTCGATGAATATATTTTTTCGAATAATCGGTCGGTATATCGTTACACTGCATTAGGTGCTTGATAGGCGCATACGAAAGTTTTTTTTCCAAAATGTTCCGCATTATACATACTAATTGTTTCCGATTGACAGGGGAATATCCTCGACCCGTAGACCCTGAGTTCTTCAATCTATTGGATGCCGTGGAGGGAAGCGAAGAATCGTCGAGACCACGGGACTCCAGTCACACCAGCTCGGGGCAAAGAGAGGTGCGTGACAAGGAACAACGTGAAAATAGTCCTGCCATTCCCCGATACATGAATTTCTACGCGGAACGTTCTGCTGATGGCCGCTCACCTACTCCTACTCAGGTATGTTTTACGATTAGCACGTAAACTTTTGTATACCGTTTATTATCACGTTTCACACATCAAAGTTTGTGATATTTTGAGGAAATGTATTGTTACATTTGAATTAAAATAAATAATGAACATAATTATTAATTCGCTTTCCGAAATTATTCTTCAATTATTTAAATCTGATGAATATCATTAAAAAAGTAAGATCTTGAATCTTAGTGATAAACATTTGCTGTTCACTTTTAATGATTTCTTATTTTTTTAAGGAAACAATATTGGCCAGAAATATTCTTTAATGTATGATCTGTCTTTCTAAACAGGAGAAGGTACGAAGAGATGGCATGACCGAATCCGCTGACCGGCACAACCAGCTGTACGAGCCTGACGACAGCAAGTACAAGAACTTCAATCTCCTGCTCAAGTGCTTCACCACCGGAAACGACTCCCCACCGGAAGCAGGTGCGCGATCTGGCCGCAAGAGATGCTACAGCACGATGGAGACTGAGGAGGGCAATGGTCTAGAAGCAGAGAAGAGCGGATCAAGGGAGGTGGGCTCATCGCAAGAGGCGCGCTGTCTGCATTGCAAGAAAGTGTTTTCCAATAGGGCGTATCTCAAGAAGCACACGCAACGTATGCATCCCAATAAAGCCGAAGTGAGTGTGCCACCGCCTGGAAAGTGCGAACCTGGAAAGTCGGGCCTTGTGACGTGCAGACGATGTGAACTGCGCGTTGAGGCGACTCGCTGGACGCGGCACCGCATCGCGTGTGGCGCAGGAGGTTAGTAACTTTTACATGGAATGAAAGCGAGTTCATTTAGCTCCACAATTAAGAAATTATCCGGATTTGTGTCGGTTTAAGTTTGATTTGTACAAAATTAATTTTGTTTTTCAATTAACTCTTTTTTCTATCAAAAAGCAATACATGTATTTTCAAAATTCTTATATTTCCTCGATTACAGCACCTGATCACATGACCACCTCCTCTTCTCGTGACTCAGCAGCTGGATCACGTGAGCGTCTGCTAGCGGCGTCCAATCAGAGCACGTGTCAGTTCTGCGGTCTGCGTATGCGTCGTCAGTTGCTGGTGCGCCACCTGGCCGATGTACACTGTGTAGAAGGACGCGCCGCCCACGCGAGCACGCACCCGCCCGACAGTGCGAATAGTGATTCGGGCTCGGAGACTACTCTGAGTGGCAGTGAACAGGTATGAAAATGAGGGGGTTAGGTTTTATTAGTAAATGTATGTGTTTATTCGACGGGCTTTAATGTTTTCATTGTGCTTACAACCTAAAATGGCATTAACGGTTCATAAGGATTGTTTTTCCAACATTTCAATCCAACATTTTCAAGCTCTTTGTTTGTTAAGCTATCTTTAGCCAACGTCTGAATGATATATCAAATAACTTATACAGCCTTTGTTTTATATAGATTTTAACTTACATAAATCATTTCAGGAGAGCGAGGACATCGTGACATGTGACATATGCCTCGCATACGTACCCAAGGCATTACTTCACCAACACGTACTAGATCAGCACCAACGCCACACCCCAGAGCACCAACGGGAAATGAGCACTGGTCCGCAATCTTCCCGTCAGCGTCACAGTTCCGGTTATGGCACTGATACGCGCTGCAGACGCACCAGCGCGTCCACGGAAACCGGTGATTCAACACAACAATACATGGCCCACGGAGACAAAAATGAAACCTCCCCAAAAGAAAAATCCCCACAGCTTAACGCGGCGAAAACCTGTGAAGCAGCACAGCCAATGGCAACACGGGTGACGACCAGCGATGCAGTTTCACAGTCACTGCCACAGATGGAAACCAGTAAGGTGGATGGGTGCGGCGGGCTGGTGCTGCCGGGTGGTGGGGGAGAGCCATGTGGACAGTACATGCTGAATCGCTACCTACGCGAACACACTCAGCAGAAAGAAATGGTCGATAAATCCC
>LQRL01091420.1:40632-51001 GCA_001703475.1 Hydroides elegans | reverse complement strand
GCTCACTTTTAGGGTCCGAATAATGACCATAGACGTTCCACCAAGTGAGGCTGGCAAGGTCTTGTTAAATGGCTCTCTTGTTTCGGGGAGGGGGGAGGGGGCTGTATAAGAATAGGTGATACAGGGGATAGGAGATTTGCGGCATGTGACTATGTTATATTTTAATTTCAAACAATTTTAATTGTAAGCTCTATAAACTTGCTGTAATATATCCAATCACGTTAAAAATAAGATCAAAACATGAAAGTTAGATAAACATCGTTTTTGGCTGTTTATGAGTATAATGAGTTGCTTTCCCCTGTATTAGAAAGTTGAAACAGAGCAAGGAGAACCAATCTAATAATACTATTTTCGGGTTGCGCTATCTGTCAGCCACTCATCCATGTCCGGTTTACGTCTCACGGAGAATTGAAATATATGCCGATGTTAATACGACCCGCCTCTGTTCCTCGTTTAGATGCACCGGGCTTTTTGGCGTTAAAAAAATTACAACCGAAGGGTTCCATACATACAAGTGCTTGCTCGATTTTTCCTGTTTTGAGAAAAAAGCGTTTAAATCATATTGTTTAAGTTTATCAACTAGCGTTTTTCCCTCATATTCTGTCTGAGGATCGGCGTTTTGTATACATACATATTATGGTAGGGTTTTTGGGACTTTTTTTTTTCAAATTTGATATATTTTCAGGTAGCGACGTTATGCATGGAACCTTTGTATTCTTTTCAAGTATAATATTTCAAAATCAAGACAATGTGGCATTTGCGCAAGCAATCCTGTATTTGCATCTAGACAGAAAGGTGGTATTTCCTCAAACAGGTGTCAGCTGGGTTCCTTAACATTTATACCAAATGACAAGATATTTGGGGGTAAATTTAATTTGGCATTTAGAAGCAGACTTGACATTATTCTCTGTCCATCCACGCAAAAGATGTCCAAGGAAAATTGTGATGATAATGGTAGGGACTAAGAGAGCGTAATAGAACAACGATGAGAGATATAGAAGAGAAAAGGGAGACCAAGAGAGAAGGCGGATAGAGAAAGCGATAGGGGATTGGGACTCTCAAATCTCAAAACGAATTTTATTCAATGAAATGTCGTTAAATTTTAGTAATGTGTTATACCCTTTTCATGCAGCCTACCATGAGACCAAAGGGAACTTCAAACCGATATTTCTTACTAAGCAATTAATCTTTTCGTGTTTGCCTTTTGAAGTAATGCATTTTTTTTCGCACCAACCCAAAACATTGGAAACCTACCATATTAGCTACATTTATTCATTGATATGTTTTTGACATTGTAGCCCACCCCTAAGACCCAGGTGATCCGCAAGCCCCAAACGGTAGTCTGCTACATCTGTGGCCGCGAGTTCGGATCCAAATCGATCAGCATCCACGAGCCGCAGTGTATTGTCAAGTGGCGTGCTGAGAACGACAAGCAGCCTCCTAACCTGAGGAGACCAGAGCCACAGAAACCGCAGGCGCTGAAAGGTGAGTCGTATGTCAGGGAAGGGAATTTTATACGTGCGGATTATGATGAAATATTGGAAAAGGGAGACGTTGCGACACATGGCTGGGGACGAATTATGACCATGGTAGGCCTATAAGGGGAGGAATCGGGTTGAGAAGAGGCAAGAGGGTTTTCAATGATGATAGCCTCTGATGTTTGGTAAGTGGCCTTACATTTTGTTGGAATTCAGAGAAAAGACACGATAAATGTTGAGTTTCTTCCAGATTTAATAACCACAAGCATGAAAATATGTGACCGAACAAGTGAAAAAAAGAAGATATCATCAAAAGAAAGAAATACTCTTTCCAGACACACTTGATTACCTTCACAAATAGTACTGCTTCAAGCAAAACATCCTGAGTGTTGCTATTAAAATCAACTGCGTTTTACAATATCAAATAGCCGTTTACGTAAAATATAGAGTAAAGGAGTCCTTCAGGCATGTCAACGATGCCCCATGACGTAAACCTGACTGATTTAGGTCAATTTCATAAAATGAAATAAAAAGGGGCTTGACGCTTCTCCGATGGAATAATATTCTACTCGAAATTTCATTGTATGGATGCTAGCTTTTAATAGAAAACTTGATGAGAGCTTAAGTGATGCTATTAATATGTTGAAAATAATTTTCTATACAATATATGAATATACATGCATAATAATATATATCTTTCAAGTTCTGATATGGATCATGATTCAGTTATCTGTTCTTAGTGCTCCTGCCGAAATTTAATTAAAACTTGGGCCAATCGAGTCTTTTATGTTTTAATTTCATTGTTTAACTACCTTTTGCTCCTGAGTGTTGTAAGTGTCAGTCTTACGTGCTGAAAGGCCAATGTACCAATCGGAACTGGGTAAATGACCCGACATTGCAACAAGTTTTATGTGGAATGTTATGTGCAACAAATAACATAAGAACGCTCAATAAACCACAACAATCCAGCCAGAAACATGAGAAAATGGCCTAATTTATGAGGATGCTTCTCGTATATTGCCAACTTTTGCCCTGAACAAGGGTAATCGCTTTACGCAACAAGGTCTAAATTTGGACATTCGGATATCTATGTCACGCAAAGATTTTGCAATGGCGTTAAAGCTAAACGTGTTAACGATATCGATAATGTGGTAATCTTTATTTTCCAAAATTTAGATTTGTTATTTTAACGATTCCTTAGAAGTCATTTACTGTGTCAAATCTGACTTAATAGGCTTCCATTCTTTGAAACATATCCTTTCTCCCTCATACATTTTCTTTTTAAATTAATGGAATTAGCCAATTGTGGCCAATAACTGCGACATTTTTTACGCAAGTAAGGTTATATGTGAAAATCAGCAGTGCTCATCATGGTAGTATAGTCAACAATGGATCATCCCTCTAATATTGTCGTGATACTTTCATATGATTTGCAGGTAATCGTGTAGCTTATTTTCCTCTTTTAGCCGTTCCTTCTTCTTTTTATGTTTTTTTTTCTAGAATACTATATACGTGAATTACAATTACATCCTGGTTGTATCTGTCCCATTATCTCTTCGTGTCCATCCGCCTGTATAAGGAGTTGATAGGGGTGTCACGTTTCTAATGAACAATTTATGGAGTTTGCTAACAGCATTGCACCCACACCTTTTTAGGAGTGGACTCACTCACCCGTCTCACTAGTTTAAACAGTTTACTACTACAATGTATATGGACGTTTATAATACGTGTGAGAAGGGGCTAGCTACCTTTGTCCTTAAAATTCACTGCAAAATAGGTTCTAACTCTTTCCGAATCGCACGAAAAGGGTCAGCTACAAGGCGTTAAATAGTGCTAACAAAATAGTGATATTCAATTTTCTAACCTCAAGTAAATAAATTCGTATATTGAGTTACAAACTAACTTTTATGAACCACCAGTTACTTTTCTTATCGTTTCTACATAATTGGATATCTTTCAATTCTCAATCAATTCACAATTATTTCGTATGGATTTATCAGATATATTTCTTTCATGACACCTTTGCGTTTAGCTCATTTTTCTTTTACCATTCGTGACGTTGACCTAGACCACATGATAATCATGCGTGGGGCATGAGTGGCTACGGAAAGGAAAACAATCATTTTTATCATTGAGACGACGCCGAATATAGACATAGGCAATTTAAGATCAAACAACCAAATTTGGAAAATAAATAAGAAAACTATAAAATTCGACATCTTGCCTTTAGGACTTGATATTTTGAAAACTTTGTGCCGCTTGAACAGGTTATTAACCTTTTTCTTATAGAAAACTTAAGACGTGATGGATTCTAATCAAAGCAACGGAAGAGACGGAACACAAATCAGATAAAAGTATCTGCACAACAAAAAAGTTTTTGTTTTTACACGTGACCACAATACAAACGTGGAAAGCGTGGAAATGTCAATGCAATCTCCACACTCTACTGATCACCTCCTTAGATACGGACTGCGTCAGTTCGTGCTTTTTTGATGCACTTGAAAATGTCATTAGTCTGCACTTTTGGGGTTGGGGAGGGGGAGGGGGTGATTTAGTTGGAACTGGGTCATAGCTGCTTTGTACCGAGACACAGGGGCTATCATCATTTTGCTATTAACTGGGGTGCCTGATGAGAAATGTGACATAGTGGATTACGTTTTTCTAGTTGTTTACGCGAGGTATGGTGACATGTTTTGCCCCATGTAAGATAATCGCAATGATATTGCATCATACTTGCTGACAGGATCTATCATTGCTCAGTTAGTAATATACCAAGTTTGAATTCTGAAATGATATATTGGTAAAAAATGTCACTTCGCCCCGGTATGCAAAACATTTTTCGCTTTAATAATTGTTTCATGGCTGACTAAAAATTTAGATTTCATTCATCCATCTCGATGGTAATATCTGTTTCGTACGTGTAGAGTCGGCTACTTACTCTTTTATACTAAAGCACCTCAGATCGTTATTAAGAAAAAACACAACTGCACTCAGAATTTGACCTCAAGACCCCGTTTAATCACCTCGATCGTCATTTGTAACGTTGTCAAAGAAAGGCAAGCGATTTGCCTGGAGCTTGTTCCAAGTCATGCAAACTATGCGTGTCCATAACCCATTGAGGAGTTTTTCTCGCTTCTTTTATTAGCAATTTGTTTCGCTAATAAACCTAATAATGGCCCTGTTAATCGACTTAATTGATTCACTTGTTGGTCACAGCAGGAACCAATAACTATATTTTATCAATGAACATTTATTTTCACTTGGTAAAGAATTCCAACCAACAAACAGATTTTTTTCTGAGCAGCATTCCATCTAAATCTCATAGGGGTTGCCTAGATAAGTACCGATGCCTCCACCGATTTGTCTTAATGAAGTTTGTAGTTTGTAGGCCTACCTTATTATGGCGGGCCTGTAAAGAATATTTAAACTAAATCGTAATATTTTTCATTTGTTATTTGATACTGTCATATGGTGTTTGTCAAAAGTTTTTACATGTTATGTGATACGAAGTCATTTTAAAAGGGTCACCCTTAAGTTAACCAATCCTGAAACGCGCAGTTGCAATTATTCGTAACGGAACGGTATCGCTCCAGGGACATTGCCTTTCAAATTACAAGGGTAGAGCTGATAGGATACATTGTGCCTGTTCACGTATGTTAAGGCACTGAAACATAAAACTGGCGAGTGGAGGCGCGGTCACACTTAAAGGTCTTTTCCGCCAGGGTATCTTGATATGGTTTTGCAGCATGGCAGGGCACGATGTACCTGCTGCTAGACATGGCAGAAAAAGCGCTGCTGTTGTTAACATTTTTGTTTTGTGACAATTTAAACCAACTTGACATGCTGGAGGCAAAACAGAAATCAGAAGCTCTGAGCAAAAAAAAAAGTGAATTATTCTTAGAATTCAGAGAAAATATATTTGACAATAAACTACTTTATAAAGGTGAACTAAGATAATTCTGAAAAAAATATATAACGAAACAAAGATGACTAAATACAATGCCAAAAATGTTTAATTGGAAACGACCATTTGATGAAATTAAATGATATTGATTATTTATTATAACTTATTATTCAAACATTTCTGTTCGCATATTATTCAATTATCTTTCTTCTTCTCTACAGCTGGCGGCGGCAGCTACAGCCTAGAACAGCAAAACGAGGCCGCTTGGGAAGCCTCTAAGGCCAACCTGACCCCATGCCCAAACTGTGGACGCACCTTCCTGCCCGACCGCCTTCAAGTCCATATGCGAAGCTGCAAACCTAAGCCGCCCAAGTATGAGGACTGTGTGTGAAGAGGGGAAGAGGTCGCGGGTTCGAGTCCAGTCGTGCTAAAAGGTCTATGCGGAGTAGAAAAGGGTTTAAGTATGAAACATGTGTGTGAAGGGAGGAGAAGAGATGTGATTGAAAAGAGAGAAAGGAAGGGTCATGGGTTTGAACTCGATTCTTAGAGATAACATAGGGGATGAAACTTTAAAAAATGCGCATATTACAGCAATTGTACATGTTGATGAGGCTCCACTGTGTGTTACTTTGTATATTGAATATAAAACTTGTCCAAGATTTGGACGTACCGCTGTTTAACTCCAATCTTTATAAAACACAGTTACTAATTTTACAATTTGTTGGATCGTGCCATATGTTTGATAATAACTTCTGTTATCTGTTAAATGTGAGATAGAAAAATCTCGAATATGATGATTGTATTCAACAATCGGATAGTAAATAAAAGTTTCGATTCTTATTATGACGTTGAAAATAGGTCTCATTTCTATTATTGGTTCTTAATAATATACTATAATATAATAATTATGAATGACATCCAAACACTTGGCTTATGCAGTCGGATGCAGAGTAAAACCTCCCCCACCCAACCACCGCCCTTCTCTTTCTCCGGCTTCCCCTTTTCCTTGGAATAATTGCGCGCGAAATTTTTGACAAATAGGTTGTGGTCAAGCGTAAATGAACTTGTTTGGCAGCGGCCACAGAAACGAAACCATTCATCAAACTCAATTCATTTCCTCCTCCCGACCAGCGAGCGGCCCATTCATGTGAACATGTTGTTGGGGATCTATGGCAAGAATGTTTTCTTTTCACAGAATGTTTCGAAAAAAAATGTTGATTTCGATTTTATTTATTAATTAATCTGGAAGCAACATAAAAGTCTAACAACTTGTTTTTCATGCCTTTGACTCGGTTGCAATTATTTGGTAAATATTAAATAAAATCATATCTTAGCATCCTCTTATTACATCTATGCAATAATATATATAGATTTCATTCCATTTCATTAAAATCACCGTTTGATGTCAAATCCAGTCTTTTTCTTAAATGATTTAAGCGCCTTTCGCATGGAACCTTTCCAATTTTTGGTTTTTGTTGGAAACTTTTTTTTTCTGAATGACTGGACATGTCATACCTCATTAGCGCTGATTATTGGTAATGACAATTTCATGGATACTAGAAAAACACCTCTTAGATCCGAATCATTCATATTCATGTAAGGTCTATAAGTCTTGTTTACTACAAGTTTTGATTTTAAGAAAAAAAAACACGTTTTTTTTTTTTTGTAAAATGAACAGCAATAGGTTATTTGGAAATTGAATCACTATTACCGAACGAATGAAAGCATCCCCAAATTCTGGTTCTGATGATAGCACATATTGTTTGTTTCTTATAACATTGGATACGGCTTAACATTAAAGCTATTAGTATTGAACATCAATTTACATGCATGTATATCGATGTGACAAATACATGTATGTTTCATTGATGGCACTTTTATGTATTTGGTTGCACTACATTAATAACTGTATTAAACTTATATATAAGCAATAAGCAATGAAATTACCTGCATATCTGTTTAAATGTATGTGGATTTATATTGTGGTTTGCGTCTTGTAACAGCTATGTTTATTTTCTACAAATAAATAGCTTTTGTTGTTTGTTACATGTACAAATGTATAAGAAAATTCCTTGCCCACTTACAAGAAGAAAAACCTTGTTTTAGCCAGGGAGCACTATGATATAGCCAGGGTTTCATCCCACACATAATAGTGGAATATTAATGAGACCGTGACTTACATTGAAGATGAAACTATGTCGAATTCTATATCTTATGTAGAGCGTATCTTTTGGCAATCATATGGCCGGAACCTGTAGTGGCGTCTATTGTTACTTATTTCAAAGGTCCTGGTTTCCGGAAATGTTGTTTTATATCACAGGGAAAAAGGGGGAATTCCGGACTATATTGCTAATTGCAAGGATGATTCATTGCATAAGTATTGTTTTAATGAGTATATGGGTTTATTATGACTCATCATTTGCTTTGTCAAACCTATTCCCTCGATGTGTTAGCTTTTTTAATTATAAGCAATAATATAGTATACTCTTAATGTACTTTTTGATTGGCTATTGTGTTGATAATAATGTGATAAACCATCCTAAATATTCTGAATCCCAAATAACGAATGCATTCAGCAGTTTTGATGATTTCCGGATCAGTAATAATATTCCTTTTATCAAAATAATAATTATGTGATATGTTGAATATAGGGGTATGTTTTGCATTTAATCTATTCATGCATTTTTCAAGGATGAAAATTATCTGTGATTTTAATTAAATGTTGTAATAATCAACTTGTAAATGAACCGGTATAGACTGCTGTTACGATATGTTGTTACTTATGTGATCTGATTTTTGTATTATAACATTGATTATACATGTAAGCATATCTGTGATATGTAAAGTTGTGATATGCTTGAATAAAATCCATCCTGAATGCTTATTTTTTAATAAAATTAAAATATCTTGTATACTTCTATTGATGCTGTTGAATGTTTATGTTGCTAAGAATCTATATTATCTCATTTTAGCATTTGTAAGTAATTGTCAATTGTGTTTATTTCTGGTAGGCTTTCGTATTATCTCTATAATTGCATTCATTCCTTCACTTCATGTTTGTAGTTGCTTTCGGCAATCCAAGTAGAAAAAATACGATTCGCAGTTAACAATAGGCCTATATTCGTTTTATCTTTATATCTATGCTTACTTAAAAATAAACAATCTGCTTGGTTTTGTTAACGACATTTTTCTGAATAAAACAAATAGATTATTCAATGTGTTTTATTTACTTTTTAGCCACGGCTTGCTATGCAAGACGTGGATTGTACCACCACTTTGCGTTATTGATTTATTGATTTGTTTATTTGTTTAGTTCGTTAACTTCTCTTTGTCAGCCTACTCCTCTGCGAGTTTTGGACCGATTTTAATGAAACTTGGTTATCATATTCTTGAGGTTCTAAGGTTTCCTAGTTGTGCTTCTCATTGCATTTTTGCTTATATAAGCAAAGTTATGGCTGCTTATACTTTTCTATTTAAATAGCTTATGTTGCACTCGGTGTCGCTTATACGGGGATCACGTGATTATGACGTCATAATCAAATTGTCCCCGAAGCACTTTACATATTTTACACACCATTTTATTCAAATGATGAAATATATGCCATATTTAAGAGTTGTATGTTTTTAAAAAAGGGGTGTATATATTGAATAAAATAGACATCAAGTCTGAAATTGTCAGTTTATATACTTAAGATACATTGCCAGGAAAATTATAAATACATATACAAGTAAACTTTTTTTATTTTTTTTTATTTCACGCTATACCATTCACATGTGCATTGCGCTTTACAATAGTTATAGGATATGTTATACTGATACAAAATATTAGTGACTTAAATGATTATACCTAAAATGAGACAAAGATACTAATATATGAAATAATTATGCGAAAACAATTTACTTAAATAGAAGTGACTTCAATTTAAGTATATGCTACATATATTTCAAGAGCTGGATTTTTTTTGAATGAGAAAAATAAGTTTTGAGTTTAAGACTGATTATATCTGGACACGATCGCAGCGAGTTGAGAGATTTTGTTGCATGATTTAGGGGCACCATCGCAAAAGTCTCCTCCCAACCTTAGTCATAATTTTATTTTAGTTAGTCGACGTCCTAAGTTCGATTAACTGAAATCATACCAACCTTACAAACATCATTTTCTGGCTGTATTAAATTTCAATATCCCGAGTTAAAATAAATTACTAAATCCAAGGCCCTAAGGGTAAAAATAAAGCTGTGCAAGGTGTGGCACACTGTCCGTGGACAGTCTTGTTTATTCGTCAGTGGTTTTGAGACTTGGTCCGTACTACTCTCTCACGGAACGTCGACTATCCCTTTACAATCGATCATTATCAGATTTGATGTTTTTTAGCCCCCAGCCAACCAATTTGGCTGAGGGCTATTGCTATCCCCCATTCCGTCCGTCCGTCCGTATGTCCGTCCGTCTGTCCGTCTGTTAACATTTGAGGTGCAGTAGTTTGTCCGCGGCATTTTGGTATGAAGCCTTTGTCCTAGGGTTCGGAAACTTCACACATTGAAAGAATATATATTGCAGATGTGCAACGTCGAGGTTTCAGTTTGATCGACCAAAAATTGTCGAAATTACGGGGGTCTGAACTTAGACGAATTTGAGATATTTTGGGATATTTATACAACACTTTGTCCGCGACACTTTGGCATGAAGCCTCTGTCCTAGGGTTCTGAAACTTCACACATTGAAAGAATATATATTGCAGATGTGCAACGTCGAGGTTTCAGTTTGATCGACCAAAAAATGTTGAAATTACGGGGGTCTGAACTAAGAAGAATTTGAGATAGGTTGGGATATTTATACAACTCTTTGTCCGCGACACTTTGGCATGAAAACTCTGTCCTAGGGTTCTGAAACTTCACACAGTGAAAGTATATATATTGCAGATGTGCAGCGTCGAGGTTTCAGTTTGATCGACCAAAAATTGTCGAAATTACGGGGGTCTGAGCTAAGACG
>LQRL01091420.1:9038-32520 GCA_001703475.1 Hydroides elegans | reverse complement strand
GGGGGGGGGGGGGATAAAGGACAATAAACTCATTAGATACACTGTAAATATTTTAGGATTTCTGAAAAGCGTTTTTAAAACCCTTAAACTTTTTATGATTAATTAAACTGACTTACAATTGATCGGGACTGATGAAAACACATTAAAAATGCTACTCCTTTGATGGATACTTATTTGTAAAGTCTGGTTTTAGTGATATTCTATTGTAATTATTATTCTTTACTAGGTGTGGGCGTATCTTTTTGCACATCTATTGTTGACCATATCATGTTTTCTTCCTTTTATTGGAGGCATGTCTTATTTTTGGGGTTCGCGATGTTATTATACAGACCTATTGAAGCTATATATGAGTATTTCTTGAACGCCGGAAGCACAATCATTTACCAGAATAAAAGGCGATGAAATATAATCCAGCCATCATTAAAAGGGACAAGACGTGCTCAAGAAGGCGGACTTTGTAACAATGTAGATCGTAGTCTATGACAATCCAACGAGATGTGTCTCTATGCAAAATAGGTCAAGGTGAAGAGAATATGAAACATGACAGTATAGTATCTAAATGTTTAGTTCCCCTTGCAGAAAGGTGCTTTACTATAATGTACTGAATTATTCTCCATGCAGTCTTTCAAATCCACTTGACATAGATTAGAAATAGATTATAGTATATTCTAACTTAAATCATTATTTATCAAATGATAAAAGTTGTCACCCTTGAAATTCTTCTTTTTATATGAAAACATAGACTACCATTTTAGAAACTTAATGGCAATGCGCAAAATTTTGTTTTTGTGATACGATGAGAGTCCATGGCATTCCCGTAAAACAGGTCTTACAGTTCGCGGCGAATCGCATGCAGCCACGCCGAGTCAGACTAGAACCCGAGACTTGGAATTCATAGACTAGACGCGCATTCTAACACTGTTGCGCGGCTTCCAACTTTTGAAAATATCAAATTAATATAAAGTAAATACATTGGTACTCAATATTGGAATTCAGACTGCTGAGTAAATGTCGTTCCAAAATGATGCTTCTTGCACTTAGTATGATTATTCATCAAACCGTTCAATTAATCATCGATACGTTGAAATCCAATATATAGTACGTTTTTTTATGTGATTTGACATCTCCGTGGCAAAAACCGTATACTTGAGCAGAGTGATCCGAAAGCCCTTAACAACAAGCAAACAGCTCCTAGCAACAAAATATCAATCTAATAGACACTGTTACAGCCTATAAGCATCAGCATCTTTTGTTGTACCATTTGCTAACAGTCCTCTTAGAGATGCAATCGTGGAAGGATGAACAAAATCTAAGAAACGCTTCCGGGTTCCGACATATCCTTAATTTTTTTCATTCTTTTTAATAAGCTGATTTGAAATATAGAAATAAACAAATGTGCTGATATGTTTCGCTTCGAACCTCCCTGGTTATGTTGTTTTTTCTTTCTTTTATCAGCGTTCACCCACCTGGAATATAACGCAATTCACATATTTTGATCTACGAACTTAGCGCAATGGTTTCGGGTGAACGCGGCTTAAAGTAAATGTGAATTTTAGGTCAAATAGCCCTATGATATTGTCGGTTTCTGTTTCTAAGCCACCCTGTGTTAATCTATATTTTCGAAAAACCGTCATCTTTGGTGCTCTAATTTTGAAGAACCTTGGACTTCATTTACTTTCTTATGAAAACTATGCGAATATATTTCGTTAGGCGATTTTTCTCTATTATGGTTCTTCCTAAAGTTATTCTTTTTCTGGAATAAGGTTACAAAATGTGTTGGATTGAGGAGTAACAGTCGACACCACTAAATATACAGCGGTGGAAAGCACTTGTATTCTACTCAGAAAATTCCAAATGTTATGGCGTAATGCCTGTTGTCGAAAATAAATCTTAATGAGGATTTTAATGTAGTTGATTTCTAATATTTCTTAAAAAGTGGTTTCATGATAGTTATTACAAGGCGATCTATGATTTCTTATACTGATTGAAAAAATGTAGTTTCATGATAATTAATGCGATAACATTCAACAGTAATATTTTGATAATGAATATCGTTGCAATTTCACGCCGCATTCATGTATATCTTGAATATTTTGATTTTTTTTTTAAAGCAACCCGTTTCTAATAGACATTGAGCAGATTGGTTTTTTTTTAACACAAACATTTCTTCAATCTAGTTTGTAGATTCGTCATGAGTGATTATATAGCTTTTCCTTATCAGAATAGGTACTCAATCGGTAAACCAAGCTCCATCGCATTTCAGGACTTGACATAATGTCAAAATCGATCGCATTCACATGAAGAAACAGACGTGCGGATAGATTAAGACACGAAATATTATCAGAATAAAACTCAAATGGATCACAAAAGATGTATTTTAATCGTTTGTTAATGACATATTGCATTGCTTCGAGTGTTTCGTCATCGTAGTTGTAATATGACCGAAGGCGCACCTGGGCTTTGTGACGCTATTCAAACAGTTGTTCCAAGGCCGAGCTGGTAAGGTCGGTAGGATTGCAATAATGAGACTAATGTGTGTCTCTAAAATTGCATTAATTTTTTAGCCATATTTTTGAATGAAAATAACAACTAAAGGGTAAATTTTAATGGAATAAATGAACTTCGATTTTTTGCTAAAGCAAAATCTATAAAGCCACCGTCCAAACATTTTGCTCTGACTCTCCTCTCCTTCGCCAGGGCATGGAAGACGCTAATCGGTCTTGGTGATCTAGATGTTGCGCCATTTCCTATAATTTGCTATTCGTGGCGCGTTTAACTTAGACGTCTTTGTTTCCATGGTGATAGTCACCAAGTGACGTCAAACTATGGCGTGTTGAGTAACTTGCCACAATTCACTACAGTGTGTATAGCTCCACCTTTGCGAAAACGGATTGCACAAAGTGACCATGTGTATTGATAGACATAGCGCTTAAATGATTGTCAACATATCTAATCAAATTATAATCGTTTTTCATCAATTTTCAGGTTTCAGATATTCATCGAATTCATTTGATATGACAATATTGATGAAACCATTCCAATTATTTTTAATATGCATCATGAAATTAGTTTCATAATAGGCTTGTTACTTATCGCTTTACACACGTAGAGTCGAAGTGCAATGTCGGAGCAGCGTGTTCACATTAGACTATAATCAAGCTTTCGCAAACAATATTGCTTCAATGTCATCGCTATCACAATGTCCGGAAGATGTGACGAAATTATTGCTGAATGTATGACATGATGTTGTTCATCCTGCTTCTATGTACAAAGGTGGAGCGATAAACATATACTCTAATAATCAAAACAAATTCATTATTTTTTACAATATACCAACACCCACGGCGACCAAAATTAGTGTCCCTATATGCACTAAGGTATAATTCCATAAACGCTGTCCCTCAATCCTCTCCTTATCCCAAAACAGCAAAATACCTTTAAAGTTGACAACGATCCTATCACCCCTTACTTCCGTCAAATACTTGCCTTAGCAACACAAAAGTGCGGCCTCTAAAAGACGTTCTACGGCGCAGTTTACCTTCATTAGAGGCACGCAAATACCTTTCGGGTAAATGCTTAAATTGCGTTGTCTTGTTAGGAGAGACAAAAGGGGGAAGATGACAACGACTTGCTTCAGTTAAAGTCCTGGAATTATTTTTTAAAGACAAAATGTCAAATTGAGAACAAATCAATGATCTATATAGACTCTATATCTTGTAATGGGAGTAAAAACAAATGTATCTTAGTCATCAATTCGGATAATGTTATTGATCTTGCGAGAATCAATTTCATACAAATTACAAATAATTGAAGGATGGTATTATTGTTTTTTTTTGTAATGACAGTAAAAAACTAGGATTAGACATATTGTTATTTGGTTCCACTCTTGAACTTTAAAAATGCCATCAGATCAATATCACCTTATAAAACTACACAATTAGTAAAAGCAAAACACTCTCTCCATTCTAAGAAAACATCCTTCTGCAATCGGGGTAAACGACACATATTTTTGCTTTGGAGAGCCCATGGCAATCACTATTTAGAAACACTTGATGTAAAAGCGTCACGGACAAACGTAGCAAAACTACGGGGAGAACACAAGCTAAAAAGCAACTATAGCTAGGGGAGCGGCCGCTACTCAAAAGGGAGTTTTATAGCTGTTTGCAATCGACACAAGGGCTCAGTAGTTACTCAGAGCGAGACAAAGATGGGATATTACAACGTTAAATATCTTAATGTCAATTTGGTTTAGTTTTTGGTGACACAACTAGCATTGATAACTAATTAATGATAACCATCGAAAGGACTAAAAGTAGAAATAAAATGTGTCTAAAAAAGAAAAACGATATTGTTTGTGATAATTTAACCATCCAGTTGAAAAGATGATATCATAGTTTATCTATATTTTTGCAATATTTTACAACTGATGCACAGAGAATTGGAATAGCATTCCATCATTTTCAAACGCAATACAAATGGAATACTGGTGCCTATTAGACTTTACATCACGGTATTGATTACAAATGCGATTGCCTGTATCTTGAAACACAATCCTACCATCTACACTATTACGTCGGCAAGAACTATTTTTAGGAGTAGTAAAGAGAGCAACATCAAAAATGGAGGTGTTGTCCTTACTAATACATTTCTTCGTTGCACGCTTTGTGTTCTCGGAAAATTCATTTGATACAAACGACACGGTTGTGACTTCCAATATCGAATCGGAGGAAGTTTCATCGGATACATTCATTGGTAGTACTCAGGGCCCGGACTCATTTCCTTTGGATACTAATCGCGACAAAGACGTTGAGGACGTAATAGACGTATGTGTGCGCTTTTGCCATTGTACGCAATCGACAATAAAGTGCAGATATGTCCCGGATGTCATTAGTCGGATACCGCAAAACGCAACGAGATCGAAGCACATCGACACTCTGTAAGTACCTATTCAAGCATGAGTATTACATAGTGATAACATATTGATATTATGTATTTAGTAAGGTATGAAGACGTTGAACTCAATTAATCTCTCTATACCATGAATTTTTACCATGGACCATGCGTATTTTTATCCTACAACGCTCCTTTAATATACAATATTTATTCAACTTTGATAAGTTTCATATTGGTTATTAATGTATTGCATTTTCATGTACATACAGTTAAAACCGCCCCTTACCTACATGTACATTGTAACAACGATATCAATATCGTTTCTAAAGTTTTGTTTACGTGTTTGCATTTTCTCGTTTAGGCGTTTGGGCGTTTTTGTGTTTAGCCGTTTAAGCGATTAGGCATTTCATAATGTGTTTTTATCGTTTAGCCGTTAGCCGTTTAGGAGTTTGGACGTTTAGACGTTAAGTCATTTAGCCGTTTTGAAAGTTTCGTTTTTTTTTTTCGTTTGAAAAATTGCGTTTGTGCATTTGCTTTGCATCGTTTAGCCGTTATGTAAGGAATGATTCAAGCTATGCGCAAGATCAACATGTATTTATCGCAAGTTCGCCGTTCTCGAACAAAGATTTCGTATGTCATTTTTTCAATTTTTACGGACAACGTTTTCCAATGATTTGGTTAGTACGTGATAAAAACTATGAATACATAATTTTGATTAACGATCATCATTTCTCAGAGTTTAAAGCTGTGACCTTTTCACTGGGGACTTTGTGACCTATGTTGATGATTTTAACCAGAGTTGTAAACCGGAGATATAATAATTATAAAACTATTCAGGCGATGAGTGCATCCGAGACATATAACCGAATCTCGTCGTTCGTCGCTATTCAAAAGCACACGTTTACTCAGTTGGCATGTAATTTCCAAACCTGCATAACACCACGAAAACAACTAAAGTAGCGACGATATTGTTCCGACAAAAACCGAAATTATGTTTGGTAATAGACCCAATGCACTGGGATAACAATTTCCCAAAAGAAAGCAACTCCAAGACATCATAGCAAATTGAATTTCAGTAAAGTGTGCTTTGATTCTGACGTGAAAGGAGAAGTAAATGTCAAAGAACCGCATGAGTCTGTGAGATGCAACAAAACAGTACCCTCATTTGATTATATGTTTCTTTATATTTTGAGTATTTTAGCAACAAAAAATACTGTTGGTAATTAGTGTCGCTATTGAAAATATGGCAATATCTTACCTGAATCCCCTGAGGGGATGGATAGTTCTAGGTGGTTAAATAGTGCATTATGACTTTTTTTCGTCCCTAGGTCGCTTCGCTCTCTTGTTAGTGAAAAGGAGTGCCTAATCCCTAACATTAAATTTAAAGATATTCAAAACGTTTATTTTTCGGTTAGGGTTAGGAATGTGTCTTGATGAATATGTTAGCGAAGCGACCTAGGGACACTTAGTTTTGAAGAATCTTAAAATAAATGATATCGTCGCTATATATATACTCTTACCTGAATCCCCTATTCCATAAGCTTACATATATAAAAGGGGATGGATGGAAGACTATAATGTAATCTTCTATCCATCCCCTTTTATATATGTAAGCTTATGGAATAGGGGAGTCAGGTAAGAGTATATATATAGCGACGATATCACACACTATTCAAGAATGATGAAGCATCAAGAACCTAGACAAACTTAGTTTTGAAATAAAACTGTTTGAATAATCTTAAAATTAATGATATCGTCTCTACATATATACTCTTACTTGAATCCCCTTTCTCATAAGCTTAGATATGTAAAAGGGGAAGGATGGAAGACTATAATGTAATCTTCTATCCATCCCCTTTTATATATGTAAGCTTATGGAATAGGGGAGTCAGGTAAGAGTATATATATAGCGACGATATCACACACTCTTCAAGAATGATGAAGCATCAAGAACCTAGAGAAACTTAGTTTTGAAATAAAACAGTTTGAAGAATTTTAAATTAATGATATCGTCTCCATATATATACTCTTACCTGAATCCCCTTTCTCATAAGCTTAGATATGTAAAAGGGGAAGGATGGAAGATTATAGGTCCCTAATCTTCTATCCATCCCCTTTTACATATCTAAGCTTATTGAAAAGGGGATTCAGGTAAGAGTATATATATAGCGACGATATCATGCACTCTTTAAGAATGTTCAAGCTTAAAGAACCATCCGTCCCCTATGGGGATTCAGGTAAGATATTGCCGAAAATATGTAATGACTCAATTAGGTCCGCATGTACTGACCAAGATAGGGTCACATACAAAAATAGTAAATTGAAATATCATTCAACAAATACGTCATGTAATTTTTGCCTCGTCAACTAAAAATATTGATCAAAAAGCTAAAAATGATCTTGAGTTATATAACCCCGAATGACTTTTTGAGCAACTCCAGAAGTTGCAAGTGACTTGATTCTGCTTGGCCAACTGACCTGAAATATTTCAAGAATGTTAAAACTATCTATCAATGCAGTTTATTTGCAATGCAATTGCTTAGTGCAATCAATCATATATGTTATATTGATTCAACAGGTATCCTGTGTGAATGAAATTGCATGCAAGTGACATGTGGGTTAAATCGAATTAGAAAATTGAAAAGCCAAAGTCAAGGGAATTCATCACGCCAAATCGTCTCTCCCATACTGTTTCCGCTAATTAGATCGTGGTCATATTGTTTATTTCCGGGAGGCGATTCTGTTGATTCTGTAACCTTGCCATATTTTTTATGAGAACTTTATATAATGTTATTTTGAAACTTATATTTGATTTTTGTTTAAATTATCTAAATAAATTGTGAGACTATCGCTAAAAGACAACAGTTCTGAGTGCGCAGCTAAGTGTTCAAGATATGTGAACTTGTTTGCGTAATTATCGCAATTCAAAAATTAAAAAAAAAATGTTTTTCATCAAGAAAAGGAACCACCACATCAAGTCTAATATACTTAAATGTATAGATATGGGTAATTTTGGTGCTTTGAGTATAATTTGCTATTATCAATCACATAGTACCTTAATGATTTTTTAATCTATCCTTATAGAAATCGACGTAAATATATAGATAATCAAACAAATATTGAATCAGATATACATTATATGTTAAATGTAATTCAATTGAGAAATTTTTGTAATCCACAACCAAAACAACCACAAGCATCATTATTCCTGTTATTAGTTATATAGTGTTGAATTATAATTGTATATGAATTCGATAAGATTTTGATAATAAATGGATAGGCGCTCAGCTAGAGACATTCGTCTATAATGTCTTTGTCGAACGTGACGGAAAATGTCATAAAATGCTATTATTTAGCTTTTTATAATCGAAATATATAAAGATAGATAATAGTTGATTCTATATGTACTAGCTATATTCCTTTAATGTCTTTATACCTTGAAATATAAGCCACTTTAAACTGGCAGCAAACAAATTAGGATAATGGAACTTATTTATTAAAAATCAATTAGTCAACTATTTTATATTACTGTCGTGGTAATCTTCATAGTTTGAATAATTACATAATAAGGAAATAAAGAGCTTTCTGAATGTTTTGATTCAAATAATACAGTTCGATTAGAGGTTAGAGTAGTTACTGTGAGTTTTTATCAAACCCATGCAATTCGAGCAACTTCGTATATGTCTAGACGGATATAATGCCATAATCTGCAATGATTTATTGCAAATTCTGGATGCATTTAGTGACATGATTATATAGTCAGACCCACTAAATAGCTAATTTGAACAATATGAAATATACGAGAGCCAACTGAAAAAAATGATTTTATCCTTTTTTAAAGATATTTTAGTATCATCTGCGCAATAATTTGATGGCACAAACAGAAACCTTTCAAATTAACACTGTCAGATTCAGAATCTATTCAATATAAACAACAAAATATAAATACATGGAAGGTAATGATTGAACACGATGAAGAATTAATAGAAGAAAGTTGGCTTGGCAATTACGATATTAGCAAATCTCGTGATTAAAACATAATATTTCGAGCAGTTGGTGAGGCAAATATGAGCAGTCAGGTGTATTCTTCAGGTTCTAAGAAAATCAAAAATAAACATAGTGGTTCTGTAAAATGAAATCGTTGTTTTCAGGAGTTTTCAAAAGTGAAATTGTAGTAATACTGCGAGGTTGTAATGGTAAATTGTTCCAAATGCGCGGGCGAAATTCACAAATGCCCGAACACCGAAGCTAGGATTTGTCTCAACAACCATCACTTAAATAATAATTATTTAAGTGATGGTTGTTTATTTGGGTTGCATAATTATTATGCGAACCTAATAGTAATCTCTATGGCGATAACAAGTTCTCAAAACATCCAGTATTTCCCTGAATCAAACTCATTCCGCGAATGTCGAACTATTAACATCTTATTCTAATGATCTATAGTAAACACTACAAAACAAGAAAGATGTTATCATTCTTTTTTATGTTGTACAAGAAAGCTTCAGATTTGCCTAATACAATAAGCTTACTTTTTGGCAGTAATTTGTTTAGCTTCATGTGAGCATGGAAAGTGGGCCATTAATATGTATCATTGCAATGCCTAAATTTACATCATTCGACATTAATCAAGTCTATTTGCCCTTCCAATTTTACCGGTTTTATTTATCTGAGAGTTTATAAACAGTAGTGTTGCTGTATAAGAACAATTATAACGGTAATAAAAGTTGTTTTTACCCAAATCTAGAGGGTATCAGAACATCCTAGCCCAACATCCTGCTATAGCTAGTGGCCTCATCAGTTTTAACACATATCAAAATAACCAGAACCGGTATCAGTAATAATAAATACAACATTTCCTCGAAACACTTTCGAATCCACTTTCTTGCATTGGCCTTCCCTTTTACTATTTTCTCCATTTTACTCGGAACTTATGACGTGTTTGAAAAATGGACTCAGGTTGCTTGTCTATTTGTTCCGTTCGACGTTCGAAGGTTGGTATTTAAATGATTAGGTTCAAAAATAAAATTATCAAACAAGACTTAAAGATAGATGTGACAACTTTTAAAATTCAAGGTCGTATATAGCCACAGACATCAACTATATTTAGTCTAGCAGCACTCATTTTAAAGAGAAGGGATATGAAGAAATGATATCTATTAAATGTCTTCTTTCATTGTTAAAGGAGTGGTTACATTTGTGTTTTAAAACGGAACTGTTTCTTAAACGTCCATGCATTCCTTATGGGAAACTCAAAAACGGAGGTTACGTCTTAAGACGCAGCTTTTTGTGCTTTCTAGTAAGGATAACATTGACATGCATGGAAAAAGGCCCGTTTTAAAACGCAAATGTAACCAAGCCCTATGGAGCAGTGTTTGGAACTGGTTTTGACATTTAGAACTTATCTGTTGACATAACCACACGTAGTGTGTATTCAATATGGTCATAAACAGCTCTTTACTTCCATTATTACTTTAAAATTGTCCCATATGTATTTAAGCTAACTTATTTCAGCTTAATCTTGGTTTGAAAAAGTGAAAGTTCTTTAATTTTGATTGAAGTTCAGTTTATCTGTTCAAGCAAGTTTATTTAGCTTTATTATTGTGGCAGGCACGTTTATAACTATCCATCTCAATTACTAAGCTATTAAAATAAACTATTACGTTTGTGATTTATTATATAATAAAGCAGAGGTATATATTTATTATCGTGATTCTTGGAACTAAGTTTATTATTGTTCTTTGCAATGGAATATATAGCACTGTAACAATATACATATTTTTTCTTAGGACAGATAAATGGCAATACTTTCGATACAAGTTGATTTTTTTATTGCAATCTATAATCTATGTGTGAACGAATATATTTGAAAATTTGACTGTAAGCAAATATGTGAAATATAACAATTACTATATATTTAGACCATAAATACAATGGACATCTCTTTACCACTCACAGCAATATCATAAGATATGACTGAAACCTATATTTAGCCTATAACTTTGAAGCAGCAAGAGCAATTCAAATTTTGCTTTGTTCATTTCTCAATGTGTCCACATTATTTATTTGAAATATAAAATTAGTATTCTTAATAAATGAACCCATTCATGTTGTGAGCTTTATATTTGTGATGTTTCTTTATTTAATCCCAAATTCAAATAAAGATCTATATATCCGTTCAAAATTGCTTCAGTTCAACTGAATTCAGATATCTTCAAGGTAAATCAATTGTTTGAAATCGAAATTTATTTATTAGCACGCAATATGCTCTCATTGATGATTAAGCAATTTTGAATTTGTAATAACACAAACAATAAATACAGGTTGAATGTTAAAATCATCATTCAATTATAGTATAAAAAAACTCTGCAATCTTATGACGCTCATTTTACAGTTGCACGCGTTTCTAACCTCTCATGACAAAAGCATAAACGATTAACACATAAAACATAAACACAACACCTTAAACGATAGATGAGTAAACCATAAACGATAAACGCTAAACACATAAACGTAAAGACGATGACGAGGATATAATGTTAGAAACGAGCGCCAGCATACGTTTAGCTTTCGTTTCAAAATCTGAATCTTTCGTCGCGACGTAGGATAGACGTCATGCTTACGTCCGACCTCGTTGCAACCTTGCTGTTTTTACATCCGTGGTAACAAACGGACATCTTTGGAACTTTGAAAGAGGATCAAATGATAACATACATCCTGCCGAGAGAACGAGTGCATACATACTTCTTTTGTGCAATAATATATTTATATTTGTACTAATTGGAAGGGTAAATAAAAATTTGGGTTTGGAAATATCAACTCCTACTCATCGATCCAAAATATAAACTTAGAACAGTAAAAAATATCCGGGTGTTCTGTCAACAAAACGCTTGACATTCAGCACAACCGCACTAAAGCTATCATACCAGAAGATGAATTGCTTTTCCATTGAGAAAAAAATATCCGTCGCAAGATAAATCAAAGAAAAATAACCATTTTTGTGATGTCACAAAAGGAGATCGGTGCTAGCTAGCGTGACAATTGTTTTCAAGAATGGGTTGGCTCGAAGGTGGGTTCGTGCTCAGGCAACTTGTCAGTATTGATAAATAGAGGTTTGTATTTTTGTTTCAACTGAATGGAGCACTTGCTTACTCAAGTCAGCACAATTACTTTGTGGTTTCTTGTAAACATAAATTTGATCGGTTCTTATATGAAACTGTTTCTTACCTTTATTATACATATTTATATGAAGTTTTGTGAATTCGTTTGTCTTTAAATGAACTCTATATATACCTTATTGATGCGCATTAGAGTAAAAAGAGTTACGTCATGTTAATGTCTGTTTTTTCTAGATCTAGACTCGGTTTTTTCCTTCTTATAAGCTTATTTTCTTTGCAATCTGGACAAATTCTTTGCAATAGATAGGGACAAGGATCCGGCAATTTTCCATGTCAATTAATCGTATTTCTTATTAATTTTTGTTCTAATAATTTGTAAAAAATGAAAATTTGAGAAATCCCTAATATTTTTTGTTTATAAAAATGGGGTGTATCTGATTATAAACGGTGACCATTTCAATGTGTTTGACATTTGCCGAGCCAACTTAATAGAATCTAATGGAGTTGTTTGTGCTTGTTCTCGCCCAAACATTAAAGATCAGAATCTATATAACCCCAATTCGCAGTATTGATCGGTGCATACAGGGGCGTGATACGTAGACTCTTTATGGCAAGCTAAAATATGAATGTTTATTTTATTACTGATTGGACACTTCGGCCCTTTTTGAAAATATATTTCGTCCCCTCGTCAAGACAATTCGGCCCCTCGGGGAAAAAACACTTCGGCCCCTCTATAAAGACACTTCGGCCCTTTCCTAAAAACGCTTCGGTATTATTATAAGAATTGAATAACAGTATTTTAACCATTTTATATCATTTAATGAAAAGATCAGTTAATCCCCAATTTAAAGTTAATATGTTAACACTTAATTGTTTACGTTGATGAGTTTCAGTAAAGTTAAAATATGTTTATCCAACTGTTGGTTTTTAATGTAGTTATATATGACTTCATATCAAATAAAAATACATTGCTATGATATATCTACAGTAAGAAACGAAACATTATAATAAAAAACATTTAAATAATTATATTGATTTACAAGTTGGAAAAAATATATATATATCATGAAAAAAATCATTTTGGTACATTCTCGCGCAGAATTAAACTTTAATATATACTGAATATAAGCAAGAATGGCCTCGTCTTCAAAAGTATTTATACTTGATCATTTGTAAAAGAATTTAAATCAATTGTGATAGTTTTAATAACATTTTATCAATGAGACTTAGAGAAAAGGGGCAAAGAAGTAGGGCCGAAATATAATTTACAGAGACTCTGTGTCTTTAGCAATTTTTTTTGATCGAGGGGCCAAAGTGTCTAGACGAGGGGCTGAAGTGTTTCTTTTTCAAAAGGGGCGGAAGGGTCCAAAGTGGTTAGGCCGAAGTTGTAGGGCCGAAATAACAGGGGCCGAAGTGTCCAAACCCGATCCTATCTACCCCTTAGTGTTTCGTGCATGTATCTAGGCACCTGGCACCCAATGACCATTTTGATTAAATCTGCAAACCGACGAGGCTGTCTAGACTTAATTATAATAGACCTTAGCTGGAATAACTAGCATTCATGAAGACGAAAAGTCAAATTAAACATACATGTAATCACTTTCTGCATAAACGGCAATGTGAACCTTTGTTTTGATCTTGATTAAAATGAATTAAATTATTAGATAAAACCTAATAGTATCATAATTGCCAAAACAAGGAAATTCTGCCATTTGTATATACGCGAAGCTCAGAACAAAAGTACATGTACATGCTGTAATTATTGCTTATCAGAGAAATCGTTAGACGGCGTTTGAAGCGTTCTTATGACCGTGCTGCAACTTGGTGAAAACATGCAATTTCCCTTTTGCTCAACATAAAATTATGCGTTTTTGCTGATGACTCAGTAATTCCTCGAGCCTGGTCAAAGGAGAAAATTAGTTGCAACAAGAAATTTTCCCATTTTATGAATAAAGCATCATCTGATATTGCAAAGTATGTGAGCATTAATTATGATGATGATACCGGTAAATTGAATTGATTTTAAAACGGGTGGTTTCTAAATAAATAATAGACACAGGAGTTTAGTAGCGCAGTATTCTAGTTTGGTTTATGTAATGTTATTTTCGTATCTAAATGTAAAAATATTAACGACATTCAAATTCATTTTTTTTTTCAAATACTATTGTTAAACCCTATTAAATGTTGCAATAAATCGATCGGATTTCTCATAAGTGTAACAAGATGCCTCAAAAGACCTGAGAAAAAAAAAAAAACAAATATTTCTTTAAACTCATCTATCACCTTGGCATTAAATAAAACAGTAGGTCATGAACAGTGCGCCTTGTACCCATCTACCTTTATTAATGAGACAATTAATTGCGTTTAGTGCCTTTATAAATCGACAAATCGGCAAACAATAATTGTTATTCTTCACATCATCCGAAGTTTTAAAATCGTGTATCGGGGTCGAATAGTTGAGCTGGAGGGGCAGTATTGTACCCATTGGTTTGAACAAGATGTAGACTCTATCTTTGTTTTCAGTAGAGTCTACAACCTCTAAGGGTTTTACATGTCATGTGATATAAGCTTTGTGCATGTGATGGCATTCGGATATTTTGGAATTGAAGTGCAGGTCTGTACCACCATGAAGCGATTTTATTGTGCCAGTAAGACATCTCATCGATGCTATAAATGAAGGTTTATGTGGTCCAGATTGATTATTATTAAAAAAAACGAAAAACACACTTGTAATTAAAAACGAACCACAAATGAAGGATCTATTAAGATTAGAGCTATTTGTGTGAGCTGTTAAGAATCACAAAGCAATGACGTTGGCCATGAAGAGCCTATTTGTAGTAACGGTGCCTTGTTGTCCATAAAACGAAACAAAAGTGGTAATAAAATGCATCGCTGCAGACATTTATCACCAGCCAAATAGCGAATTCTTTATATAGGAGGTATTAAAATTTATGTCACAATATCATATTAAGTATAAACTATGTAAATATCATGGCAATTAATCATTATATTGCATGTTTTTTTCTTGAAAGGGCAATTCACATTGACATTTTCTCATGGTACATGGCTTAAAAAATATTTTTGACATTAAAATTTCAATTTAAAACAATCTTTCGAAACGAACACCCCGGGACTGTGCGAAATCTTCCAAATTAGTGAAGTGGTAGGACTTACCAGGTTGGAAATGGTATCAAACAGCGAAGAAGGGAATGAGAACATCTTTCCGGTTTAATCAATGTGTCCATTATAGCAAGGTGTCCAGCTCAAAATGTGTCACTGTAAATATTTAAGAAAATTCCGTCTTTTCAGTTTATTTCGTAGCAAATGAACATTGCTACTGTATGTGGTTCCTGCAAGCTGAATGAACTGATTTTCTACCAGTGTATTTATTACTTACAAATTGTTATTTGTAGTCCATGTCAAGAAAATGGGAAGAATGGACCCATCGGGATAATTAAAGATCGGCTTTTCAAATCTATATGTAAATGTAACTGCATTTTTGTTCCGGATGGATTATTGGGAACAAAGGATGACGGACAGACAAAAGCTAGACATATATTATGGTTGTATCCAACTATTTTAGAACGCTTTGGATGTCTAGACATGTGCGATTAAATCGATATAATATATATCTAAAAATATATTAAACTATATAAGCAAGTAATAGTTATATACGAAGAAAAAGTCTATTCCACAGAATTGTGTAATGAACAAAAAATATATATACCTTATATACATAATTGTTCTATTTTAGTCTTTTTGTGATTTTGTTTATCGTTGAAATTATTTCATCGTTGCCTTTGTTTTAATATATGGATGCTTCGTATTCTTTTTTCCCTGTTGGGAAGTAATACTTCTAATAAAATTGATATTGGGACTTTCAAAAAACATCTCGTTTTTATCAGCGGCTATCACATAAAGACCAAAAATATATTTTATGTTTGAAAGTTTTTGAAAAATGTTGACATTAAAAAAAACACACATTTTATAATCTACATATAAGATATTCATTTGTACATTATATTAAGTTTGATACCCTGATCTTGACAGGACTTGACGCCTGTTTCATCTATACTTTCCATTACGACAGAAACAATAGCCAAGCCATGTAACATTATGATGAAATATTAATCATAGTCTGCGCGGGTTATATGTGCAATTCAAAGGTAGTCAACTATTGTTAGATCATCTGTAAGAGTCTATGCACAGATAAAAAACAGAGGAATCTAATTACTCGACAACCACATTCCTCCATTTGAGTGTCATCTTTAATCAGCGTATGGGTGTCTGTAAAAAGAGTAAAAATGCACCCAGGAAAATTACATTTGAATGGATTCATTACAAAACAGAGTGAGATTCTGGTGTGTTAAGAAAATATTTTTAAAAAATGATATTGTAATTATAAAAATAACATCATGTTGTTTGGAACGGTCACTTCAAGTTCTAGTGATTTTGGCGTACACGAAACATAACTATTATATTTATTATCATTTTGAGTATACTTTTACAAAAAGTAAGATCATAGATTTTGAAAAACAATCTGAAAACAGATGACTTGATAAACATATTTATTCTATAGAATTATATGTATATGTGCATTGATTTTCATCTGAATATAATTCAATCAAATTATTTTCTTATCATTTTTAGGGAAATCAAGAACCAGCGAAACCTGACGAGAATCAGCGCGGATGACTTGAAACATTATACCAATCTACAAACACTGTAAGTTTTAATGAAGACATTTCGATTTTTAAACAAATTGTTATTTATATGTGAAATGTGGTTTCAAGATTCGAGTTATGAGATTGTACATGTCAATAAAACCATAAATAAATAGGTGAAGCAATTTATACGCAAGACGCCTTATTATCGTTGAGCAAGTATATAGTATATATTATGTACATGTATAACGTCCTCTTGCATGCCAGAAAAAAATGCATGTATATAAAACATATGGGTATCAGGACAACTCACCCAAGCCCCAACTCATCCAAATAAAAATTGGTCAACTCACCTAAATTCTTGGATAACGCACCCAAGTTTTTAGTCAGCTCACCCAGGTATTTTGGACGACTCACCCACATTTTTGGACAACTCACCCAATTATTATTTTTCACATTATGAGACAAAATATCACGTTTTTTTTCATTGAATTGGCACTGATATCCTTAGATATACCAGTTTTAATATTGATTTTTCATCCAACATTCGAGATTAAAGCGATATGAAATTGCCTAAAATTAGAGGAACGTATGCGCACCTGACTTGGAGAGCGCAAAGTGCTTGATAGAAATCTCAAATCCATTGTTTTTTGTTACAACGTGACTTAAAAGCATAAGTTTGTTAATAAAAAATGTATATCAAAGCGAGAAATAAGTTTCCGAGGTATTCTCTTAATCGGTAAAACTTGGGTGAGGTGTCCTTAAACTTCGGTGAGTTGCAAAAACTTGGGTGAGTTGACCAATCTATTTGGGTGATTTGGTCACAACTTGGGTGAGTTGGTTTGTGGGTGAGTTGTCCGACATCCAAACATATACTTAAGGACAAAAACGATGCACCCTTTATTCATTTTGTATTTTTCCAATAAATCAATTTATTTCAGCCCGAATTTTATGAAATTTGGCAAGTGTCAGCAACCCTACTGTGCATTGATTTATCAATACTCTGTATCAAAGTGTCAATACTCGATCAAATGATATATATACTATTCAGGGCCCTGTGGTCATATACGCTTAGCCTATGGCGGCGAAAATCATGTCGCTGTATAGTATAACAAAGGGTATGGTTAGGTAAAGAAGAAAAAAATTGATTGCGACCTAAGTTTAAAGCACCACAATTTTCCGAATTTTAAAGGAAACAAGCTATAGGCATGTTAATGGGTGGTGCCTCACACAATGTTCTTGCAAGGCATTTTAACGTCCATCGGACAATAGTTTAACGTCTAGCGAACAATTTAGAAGAAACCAGATAAACTCGCGATCGTCCATATTCCGATAGACCGCGAGTAACGAAACCTTATCATGATCGCGAAATTCGCCCCACACACATTGAAAATAGGCTTTGAAGTGTCGTACAGACAGCAGGGACAATTAATGATCTGAATAATCCGAGGATAAGCTCCAAAACGCGTTTACGACGTTTGCGCGAAAATTAGATTCGGATACGTAGAGCCTTCGTTAGTCTCGTACGTGATAACTGAAGACAGCGCTTACAGCTCCATTGGGCCTTAAACTACACCGGGGCATCCTGGTCTGATTAAAACTGAAACGATGTCGTGTTTAGAGACGACTCGCCCCTTCTATTGTACCAAAATAACGCACGACAGCGGGTCTACCGAAGACCGAGAGAGCTGTATCATCGCCACTGCGTCCAATAGATTAATTGGTTTGTAAACGTCAGTAACAGCTCAATTGACTGATTACGTCGATGCTAAGACGTCTATGCTCAAAGATCAAGGTATGTGGTACCCATACACGCTACAAGCAATATTGAGTTCGTAAAGTTTAGAAACAGTAAATCGTGAAATGCCGGAGCGTGTAATATTATGTCTATTTACGACAAAGCTATCTATAACAAGAACATGACATTTTGAGAAAGTATTGTAAACACATACGTCCATCTTGTGTGAAAATTTGAATAAAATCCATTGATTACTTGATTTTATATGATTTTTTACTTTTAGTTGTGCAGAACTTTTGTCCTTAGGTATATGTACATAAAACAGAGTAAACTGATTTACTTTCGCTTGATTTACTATATTTCATACCAATTTCGCAGCTTGCGTATGAAATGTTGCTGGACGGTGGCCGCGGTCTCAAGCATAGAACCATTCTAATGTTTTAGAACAAGTCGCGTGACAAAAAATAGGTTCATGTGTGACCACGCCCTAAGGAAACTGATTTTCATAAGCTTGATTAGAATATGCTACTTAAGATAAAATACATATTTGAATGATTTTTATGAAATTCAATATCTTTAGGCGAATCGAGAACACGGGTCTTCAATACATCGAACCGGGAGCATTGAGTCACACACTTGAGTTTCTGCATACGGTGTAAGTAATAGACTCTAGAATTCTATTCGAATCTATGATTAGAAATCTATAGTAAAACACTTACTCCCTTTTTACAAGAAATGTTAATTTTAAATTTTAGCAACAGCTTATACAGTAAAAACCACTCCTAAGTAGACTATCGTAGGCAAAATCTTTCGCGTCAAAATCTGCGGTTATGCGTAGTGATTTTTTCGTTTATTCGTTTATCGGTTGTTCGGTTGTTCGTTTATTCGGTTGTTTGTTTATTTGGTTGTTCGTTTGTTCGGTTGTTCGTTTATTCGGTTGTTCGTTTATTCGGTTATTCGTATTTAAATATGTTCTCTCTTTTATTAAAAAAAAAATTGGCAATTAAGATACTAATATTCTTGCGCAAGATTCTCATCGCGGTCGACACCTATTACAATTTAAATGATGATGTCTGCATAGTAAAGTGATCCCCCGCCCTCCTAAAACCTATGTGTACTGTCTTAAGCTCATAAATAGTGTAATTTTTTTAACAGGCTTAGACACTTGATTCAAATTGATTATATAATATCTAATCTCCAATTAATTGCCAACGTGTCAGTTCATATTATTGAAATGTAGTAGACAGAAATACTTTCCACTTAGTTCAGTCATTCTATTTAGCCAATATATTTGGGGTTTGATATCATATTAAACGAGTGGTTTCTGCCATGCCTACAGGTGGTGAGTTTTGAATTTTGAAAAAAAGGACATATTGAATTCATTATTGCTGTGATTTGGAATACATTATATACATAATCTCACAAGCGAGATTGGATCGCAGCTTTTCGCAGTTAAAATGATAGTCGAGGTATTTTGAAATGATAAATGACCGCATGCTTTCCTATTTATACCCTTAATCATATCGTTTATTCGGTTATTCGGTTGTTCGGTTGTTCGGTTGTTCGTTTGTTCGGTTGTTCGGTTGTTCGGTTGTTCGTTTATGCGTAGCAAATTTTTCGTTTATTCGTGTTCGTTTATTCGGTTATTCGTGTTCGCTTATTCGGTTGTTCGTGTCAGCTGTCTACTTAGGAGTTGTAAAACAAATACGAATAAAATTACATGCCAAATGGCACAAAAAAAATAAGGATTGATAAATAATTCGATGACATCAAATTCGATTCGGAAGTATATTTCTTTTTTGTTTCATTACACAGGGTGTTAGAATCCAACAAGATCGAATGGCTACCATGGGATATCGAGCCGCCGGAAACTAAAAAGGGCTCCATGGATTTGTAAGTGTTTAGCAACTATATGATACACATTTTATTTGATCCTTTATTTTTTATGCATCGGTATCATTGAGTGGTCCTAAGTTTCGTATGGGTGTGGCCATAATAACTTGAATTAATAAAACAGGTCTCCAGTAAAATAATGCACTGATGAAGCCACCAACTTGGACAATAAAGGACATATAGTCCTGCATCTTACACTTATTACTGATTACTGTCTTATCTGTAATCAATCAATTTATATTTCACAAATCCCAGTAAAAAGTATTAGATTCTGTACTGACTACTATGTTAAAACAGTATCAAATCACAATCATGGCTTGCATTCTGCGTCTTCAGCAAACTCCTTGATATAATTTCTTTATTGCGTCCTATTTATTACCCCCACCCCCACTGTGAGAACTGCCATTGAAATCGGTAAATATATCAAGAAATAGATAGTCCTTAATAACGATAATGACAAGAATGCAGACCATGTATCACCAATTTCAAATCATTTTGTTTTGTCAAAGAGACCTAACATAAAAATAAATTACTCATCAACACAAAAATGATCTGAAGGTCATGTTACTCCGACCGAAGCATCTTGATATCTTTGCTGGTAATGAATTGCGAAAGGAGGTTAATTTGATTGTGTGCTAAGAATATAAGCAACAGGCATGATTTCCTTCCTTTGTTATATCTCCCATCTAAAGACAGGCGAATATCCTCGTAAGGTAGCTGTGACCCGACATTTAATATAGCATATTTTTCTTGATTTTGATGAAATCATGCAAAATTGCAAAACTTTACCATTCTCTTTTATACAAATACTGATAATTTAGATTTGTGTTGTACCGACGGGTCGCGTTGATGTGTATTAATGTGTTTTTTTTTAAATTATGTCGGAAGCTATCATTTAAGTCTAAATAAGTTTGCGGTCGTCCTCTTCCATGAAAACTCTGAATAATATACGTTTTACATTCGACTTCATTGTGGCGTTAATACATCGTTTAAACATGACCGTATGTATGTATACATATATTTTTTGTTAAAATTGTTCGTTTCTAGATCAATAAATGGCAATCCACTGGTGTGTAACTGTTCTCTTCGTTGGTTGCAACTGAGAATCGAAAATAAGAAACCTACCGATGAATTCACTTGCGTGGATCCGACCACACATACACTCAAATACGTGTCCGAGTTGGTCCTTCCTGACTGTGGTAGGTTTTTATCAAGTTATTATCAAAATTAAGTTAATAGCAGCGGGTCCACAAAACCGGATTTGTTTTCCAAAATTGAACAGGTTAAGCCAATGGTAGACTCTTACCTATGTTAGAGCCAAACGGCGGTGCTCAGGTAATTTTTTGTTTGGACATACTTGTATATGTAGGAAACGAATATGATTTGCGAAAGATATACCTAGAAGATATTATGTGATGGTCATTAGGACAGCATATATTATCACTTGGTAATGGCGATGTTATTTCTATGAAGCTCAAAAAATGTAATTCCAGTATTTTGGGAAATCATATGCCGAAAGTTGTCCAATTACTTTAAGCTTTAAAACACTTCTTTATTTCAGATATTCCCGACATATGGGTTAGCGACGACGCTCCCTTTGTGAATTACTCAGACGATCTTGAAATAACATGCAAGTCTTTGGGAATGCCTGCAGCGGTTTCAAGATGGGACACGCAGAATCTCAATGAATCAGAGTCTAACTTTAGCGTTATAGATTCTGGTCCGGATAGCGCAACGCTTAGAATCTACAATGCAACGGCCTATGATGGTATGGATGTGTATTGTGTAGCGGAAAATATGGTTGGCCGGAATCAAACAACGGTGCGAATTACTGTCAGAGGTGAGTTTTATTTTGATTATTTAACGTAAATGTATTCAAAATACAGTGTTAAAGGTGGCTGTTATTCAAATAAATATCACCATTTGCTTCATTAATTGAGGCGTTAATGAAAAATTAGACTAGAATTTTTATTCCTTGAACAATACATCTTTGAAAGATGAATTTGATGGGTAGTTTTCAATTATTTTTTACTGAGATGATTTCTACTCTCAAGGTCCGGCATTTCTATTAGTTAATTTTATTTTTGCATCGCTTTTAATCTCTGCTAATTCGTTTATTATGTATTCATTTTACCTTATATCATGTTTTGTAACAGTCAAATCTGTTAAATATGATTCTATTTTATTTGCAGCTCCACCCGTTATTACATATTTCGGCAAAGCCCCCGGACCCAGTATCAGTAGTTGTAGGACCTATACGGTTCTGGGCTATCCCACTCCTAATATCACTTGGAGATTTCAGGGAGAACCAAAGGAAATCACGAAGGCAAGAGATAGTGAGCCTAGACTGGCTCTAGTAAATACAATTGACAATGGCCGAGGAGTGTCCGGAATGCTTTGTTTTTCCGAGGTTATAAGTGTCATCACATATAACGGCCACTATATGGTGATTGCCACGAATGAATTGGGATCGGTGAACAAGACGCTTATCATCATGCTATTGCTAAATAGTAAGGAATAGATTTTAACAGCGAAATTATCATCATGCTATTGCTAAATAGTAAGGAATATATTTTAACAGCGAAATTATGTCAATTCGAAGAACAATTGAAATTAATTATTTGTTGCTTGGGTTTTGTCAAGCTTCTTCAATAATCAATGTTAAATTTGCTTGAAACTATCAGTAAACATTTTGATTTGGGGTCAACGATATGCTCTTGTTTCTCACTATCTTTCGCCTTCGTTTAACTTCACCTTTTGCCTAATTTACGCATTTCAAACTTAATTTCAACATCGGAAAACATATCACTTCCTCAAATATTAATGCTTCCATTATTTCAGGATCTCCCGATCTGCCTCTTAGGGATGCAAATTATCCATTCGATATGCCAAAAGGAATAATGACTCATACCACACCAGTCATCCCTGGAAGGCGTTTCAGCGAACCGGAAGTACTCGACAATCCTAACCGAGTAAGCATATTTTGCTTATATAAGCAGCTCCATTTAGTTTCTAATAATATTTTCTTATGCTAGTTGATTATGATATTTAGTTATATAACGTATATATTACATTTTGCTTTAGTGATTCTTTTCTATTCTTTACCGATTATTTTTGGTTGTTATTATGGTCTCTATTATTATCTTTTTAATCATTTAAATAGCTTCGTTTCTATT
>LQRL01091400.1:24015-49354 GCA_001703475.1 Hydroides elegans | reverse complement strand
GTCAATCAAATCTAGTCTAGACGAATCTAGGGTTCCCTACACCAAGCGAACATACTGAAAATTCTGCAGCTTTTTCGAGGCCATTTCTAGCGAAATTCATTGTACATTAATGTTGAAGTATTTAATTGTACACAAACACGACACTGACCGTAAAAAAACGCACCCTTTAACGTTTTACCGTCGCTCATAAATTTCCTCTTAAAATGTTCATAGACTTACTTGAAATGTGGGGTGTGGTTTCAATGAAATATTCACAGTTGCATGCTACGTTTAATTCACTCATATGATTAAATGATTCAGATGTATCAACTCGATTTGATGTACTGGGATTGATGGCATATTCAACATAGAGGGGTGTATCTTGAATTCGCGGTAATCTTAAATTCGCGGACACGTGTTTCTCGAGAATAATTCATATTTAGAAACATCTATTTTATAGGAATACATTGAGAAATAAGTTTTCTATCACACTCAAGTCAAAACACGATCAGGGTCTCAAGTAATTCTCAAATAACAAGTGTCCGTAAATTATAGATTCCCGCAAATTCAAGATACACCCCTTTTCATGCTATTTTGAGTGTTACTTTTCAGGTAAATCATGTAAGACTTTCTCTAAATACTATAATTATACCTTATGTTTTTAGGAAAATACCGTAAAATATTTGCCCCGAGGGAGACCGTCCGGGATGGATTTTACGGTAATTTCCTGAAAACATAAAGTATTATTTTTATTTCATGCTTTTTGTGTTTATATTCTTAAATTGAAATGATTAATAAGACCAAGCGCACTGTTCAAAACCAAAAACAATATGGATTTTCTTGACTTAAAGCGTCCAACGACATGCCACCCGGGAGGGTAACGTTAAGCATAAAAATTACGCAATAGATGCGCTTACGCATGAAAATTTGCATTGTGGCGTAATTATTGCGTCATCGTAAAAGTACGGCAAGTGGAAAGCCCTGTGACGCGTCTTATGTTTTCTTTATAAAAACAACGTCAAGCATGAAATACATTGAATTATACTTTTAACCCTTTATATAGCTTAAAAAGATCAAGGAATGCAAATCAATAAATTTATAAACAATCCCACAATCCCACAATATTTTTTTTCTTTTAATGCAGTGAGTTTACAATCCATATAGAAAAAATCACTAGTTTTCGCGGACGTTTAATAAATTCATAAAAAAATAGTAGAAATATAAATTCAAAACGCGAACATACACCCTAATCATAGGTAAAGGAAAGGTCGCTAATAACAGTAGACCTGATCATTCGTGTATATCTTCAAAACGACTTAATATTTAGATATCAAATTTTTACAGTGTTCCTTTAAGGCCAAACCCCATTTGGGTGTCTCGTATTTTTTTCGAAATTTTTGGCATGCTATGATTTATTTATATGTACTTTATTTAATTTTGCACAATTCCCAGGGTCGAGCAAAATTGAAAAAAAACTGTTCTTCTCCAATAAATAAGTGATGTTGGTTCCTTGAGAGCTCTTTAATTGACAAGATATTATGGACAGACTAGTGGTCATTCACATACGACTCTTGTTTACACCGTGGCTAATGAACTATAAAATATAGAGTTCGTCTCCTAATTACTGCAGTAGTCTAGTCGTTTAGAAGTCTAGACTAGTCTAATCGACTTCCAAGGACAAGTCAGTGCTATTCACACATTGCGCAAATTTAAACCGCGGCCAATAGTGCTTATAACAAGAAAGGCTTATAACAATCCGATGCGCTTGAGCACATTCAAAAACCTTGCCGTCATATGATTGTTGATTTCTAGAACACATGAAAAGCATTTAAAAGGGATATGTGTACAAGTGTGAAATTCAGAGTTTGCTTGATTATACGTTATCAGTCCTCCACCAAATCGTTAATGCAAAGCGGAGGAATATAGTATTCGGTACTACCTGTCAGTCGATCACTACAAGAAATAATTGAGCTTTAATGCGTTCAATAGGCTTATAGGACCAATGAACCATGTCCGTATATGTCCGTCAAGGGTACTACTTTGTATGGTTGAGATCTCGATTATCCTTGGATAGATTTTATTTTCCTTTGGCCCATGTAAAAAAACATATTATACAGGAGTGCCTTTTGGGTTAATTTTGAATTATCTCAATTATTTGGAATTTTTTGAAAATTTTCGAAAAAAATGTAATGAAAACGGTAAGAGATAGACGTTGTAAAAGAGACGTTGTGAGAAAGATGTTGTGAGACAGACGTTGTGAGAAAGACTTGAAAATGTTGTGAGAGAGTCGTTGTATTAAATATTATTGGACAAATGCCGGAATTATTTGAGGATATTCCCCAAATGATAGTCATTACAAGAGCGAATCAGATTGGATCGGGGGTTTTTAATAGTTTATTTGAGTAATAACATGAATCAGATACTTCTTGATGTTCAAAAGATCTATACCACAACTAAAAGACTCTACTTAAGTCACTTATGCATATACCCCTTCATGTGTACTATTGAATAGTTTTCTCACCTTGTCATTTTCTCATTGGTTCATGTACCCTTTTACGGCGTGAGGTTTAGTTTCAGCTTTTGGACTGTTCGACGTGTGGACTGCTGATGGACTTAGAAAATTTACCGATAACTTCCGGTTCACTTTCCCCAATTACACATATATCGCCTTTTGCAATCAATGAATATCCTAATTTGCACATTGGGGTTTTGGATTTTAATTCCTATTTCCAAAATAAAACCTGCACTGATGTCTTATATTCTTTGCCATACCACAATGACCTGGTTTACTGTTAATACTTCCCCTACCATTAGGGACAGTTTTGTACCCCTATTCATAATAAACCATAGCTCTAATCATCAAGTGTGTGGACCGGGTCCGGTCATGGGTTTTGACATTTTTCTGACCGTGGGTATCATGGTCGGACCGACATCTGGGGTGGCTATTTTCTATTACTAAGAACTACTTGGAGTTTTAATTGTAAACGCAATGTATATTTCTCTAATTATAATAAACGTATTGAATGATTTTATATGTGATTCAAAGCGTATATGCGCGTTGTTTAATAAACGAGTGAGGATTGTGAATTTTTTGTTTGTTGATTAGCCACTGGCGAGGATATAACGTCCTTGTAAGGAACTGATGTCCTGATGTGCTTGTGATATTCCGATGTCTTCTTGACGACCGGACGGAAATTTGTTCTCGGCTAAATCGCCGGCGCATTTAAAAGCGCCCAAATCATTACGAAACTGTAGCGGTTTACGGTCAATTAGCGAGAGCAATGCGAGCGTTCAAATCGCGAGGGACATACAATCGCTCAACATATATCAGAATCCTTGGCTGATTCTATCGAATCATTCCCGTTACTGCGCTAACATTATTGAGATCTGCGGGAAAATCAGCGATCTTTTTATTTTGCGCACCGGGTGATTTTGTATTTCGTGCGATCTGTCATTCTCGTAGGGTATCGTCGATTGTGAGTATGGCGACTCACAATCGACTGTAGGTTTGATAAAGTATGTACATGTAATGATGTCGTAAAGTTAATGTTATATCAATAAAATAAGAAAAACAAAAATTCAATTTTGTTTTATTGAGTCAGAAAAGCTCAGAAATGGGTTATATGACAATGGCGATCTTGCGAGGATTCGTTTTTATCGACGATAGCTGTAGTTTCTATAATAACAAAATCTTCAGATTTGATGATTGTAATGGTGATTCTCGATATAAGAATATGTAGACTGTATGTGTATGTTATACTATTTAGATTAAAAATACAGGGTAAGTTCATTTGCCCGGAAAAAATATCTGAATATGTAGACAATTGATACTTTTTAGGAATAACCATACAGTTACTCTGTATATATTTTGTAGATCTCACGAAAAAGTTGCTCTGTAACATATACTCAATCGATTCTGTGTATATAAAACACAGTTGTTTGCTATACCAATTAATTTAAATGATAGGGGCTATAGATATATTGGCGCCCTTTTTTGCTTCATTTCATTAAATTACTTTTGATTGAAAATCATTATATGATTAAAGTTGTATGATATATTTATGAAATACTTAACTTACACACAATTTATCAATGAATCCCGAAAAGTTCATTTATATTTAATGAGGACACCTTCTCGTATGCTTATGAAGAGACAGTTGTTCCACCAAACAGCACCTATTGGCTCTCGTAGTTGACCGGCCGGAGTAATGTCTCGAAGTTGTTTTGTGGGGTTTAAGAGGAGCAAGCGATGTTGCCATGAATCGGCGACAATCAAAGAATATTCAAAGTCTTCCTGACACAACACGGGGAATTTCATTTCACAATCAGTGCCTTCTCTGCTCTCCCTGCAATATTCATTGATTTTTAATCCTCCAGAAGATCCATAAGTTACCATTCCTGTTGGTCCTGTCTTCAAAACTGTGAGTGTATTGTTTGATCTGCAACATACATTTATTCGAAACGAGCGGGCACTTATTGTGTGATAACAGTTATCGTTGTATCTGCAGGGGAGTTCAATTGAATGAAGACGTTGCCAGCCTTTCCACAGATAGACGTATAACCTAGACGAATGCATTGGGCATGCATAACATTTGTCCTCTTGTACCGCAACACCACAGTGTGATTTTGATGAAATAACTTCGATAACATCACCTAAAAGTTTAGGTTTACATTAATGTTAACATGCTATTGCAAGAACAAATAAGAATAAATCAGTATATTTTTGATCAGTATATTTTTGATCAGTATATTTGACGAAAATTATATGCCATAAATGGAACTGTTTGATACACTAGAATTTGAGTAACTTGCCTGTTGATGAAATCTCTTTAAGATACCTATATCCAGCAATAACGATATTGTCATTCGCCAATGATGCAACGTCCATGGACCCCAGATGATTAAATGTGTGCAAAAGCTTTAGGTTATCATTGAAAATTGATATACCATCTTCTTGGCAGCTCCATAGTTTATCGCCGATACGCTTAAGGGCATTAGGTCTTAGAGATAACCTTTTCCTTTTCGTTTCAGTTAGTTCCTTGCTAATCATTCTCAACAGAGATTGCTGGTACATATTCTCTGTCAATAGAGATGCAAAATCAGTTGAAAAATACTGTTATCTTAGATTATATTTTTTTCTTGCATTTTTCACGATAATACTTCCTTTTCTTTATTTCTCAGCTTGAAATGCGGATGCAAAGTAATCTTATAAGTTTGCTGTTACCCTTCGGGCTTATTCGTCTGATACATGTACAAGTTTTATGCATCGCATTTTTTAATAATCGGATGCATAAACATTGTATTAAAGTGTTAAAAATATTTTGAACGTAGGCTTTCCGGGTTCTTTGAGTGCATGTTTCACTGTAATATTAAGATTAAGATTAAGTGCGACACGTGGGTTTCTTACAGGTCATATTCTCTCCGTGCACTTGAAATAAAACATTTATTTATCTCACATTCAACGTGTAAAGTTGATTTAAATGAATAAACAATACGTTATTATAAATGAGGACATAGAATGACTATCTTAAAAGGACAACAATAATCAGACATTTTACATAAATTAAAAGCGATTTATGATGGTTTTATTTATCGGTCAATAATATGGCTGAAAAGATTGAGTAAAAAGTGATATTAAAATGTGAATCTGAAAATGTTGCCAATGTTGCAATGAAAAGAAATCAATGTTTTGTTAATATTACGTGTGTTCACGGAAATATTTAGACCACACACAACATAAAAGTTGGAAAAGAGAAACAAAAGCCTCCGGTCTCTTATCACATTGTTATTAATTCCTTCCTTTATCATGAATATGTTTATGGAACAAATAGAATGTATATAATTAAATGGTATCATATAGAATGTTTTTATCAAATATCACATATAACAATACTTATATTATGTAACAATGCATATATTATGTTACTTATAATATGTTACTTTAAATGCTTGCAAATATACTCATTATAAGAAGAACTTTTAAGATGTGCTTACCCATTATGTGTGACAGGGCACTTTCAAATTTAGAAATGTGACATCTATCCTTATCATGAAAGGCTGTCATTCGACGAATAAGCGTCTTAATGGCGAATACAAATTCATCATCGTTAGGAGTTGATTCAACAATGTTGGGTAAAGGTTGACCCTTCTCGAAGCATTCTCTCATTTCCTTTCCGAAACTGATTGTTGCGTTCCTTATTTTTGCTTCAACTTAAATATTATGTTATCAATCTGGTATATAACTAATGAATATAGGCCAAACTAAAATAAAGTATGTTAATTTAACTATAAACAAATGATTATCTGTGCAATAGACATTTCAATGAAATACATTTTCAATGGTAAGTAGGCTTAGTATTTAACGTCAAATTAATGCTCAATTATAGTTATTAATTAATGTTAAATATTTTTTGGAATCTTAGATAAATTTAATTTTAAATCAAATGATACTTACCACTTTTCGGATAGGTATCTCTGTTTCCAGGACGGTATTCTAAAACGAGGGCATTAAGTAAACCAAGACTAAACACATCCACGGTTGCCGTATATGCAGTTTTGCGTTCATCCTCTTGGAAGAATTCCGGTGCCATAAATTTTGGTGAGCCAGCTATGGAATTATAATGTTGCTCATAAACTGCTGAACCTGTGGTGTGAATGCTTAAATCGATCAACTTTGCTTGACCAAAGTCTGTAAGCATTGCAGTCGTCTTGTTCAGACGGTTGGAAATCAATACGTTTTTTGGCTTAATATCCCGATGAATGATTGGTGGATTCCGACGGTGTAGATGCAGAACTGCTCTTGAAATTTGATGCATCAGAGAAAATCTTTCAGTGCGTGGTAATACATCATTCTTTTGCAGATATGCACCGAGGTCTCCAAGCGGGCAATATGGCATGAACAACCAAACACATCCAATCCTTAACTTGCAGTCTAAAAGTCTTAAGATATTTTGATGATCAATAAGTCTCATTTTTTCTGACTCAGAGAGAGCAATATCCTTTATTTCATCATAAGTCTTATCTCCAAACTTGTATCGAATACATTTGACTGCAACCTGTCTATCTTGCAATGATATATCATTGGCTCCATAAACTATTTCGAATGTTCCTAGTCCGTAAACTAGGTCTCGATCGACACTATAGTTTCCTATGGTAATGCGATTTGAGTCGAAAGGTGACCTATCGTTAACCTTTGATGATGATGATCCCATAGTTTGCCAGTGTCAAAGCAGAAACGATTAGTAATTCATATGTATTGTATGTTTTCATATTGATATCAGATTTTAAATGATAGCAACTTGTGTAAAGAAATACAGCTTTAATATTTTTGAAAATTTTTCAAAGGAAGTTTACAATTTTTTTAAGTCTATTTTTTGACTCAACGATTAGCTATCGATACATAAACAGGTAATGCTGATTAAGCCCTGGCTAAATAATAAAAGTGTTATGGTCCGTCTATGCATTAGTCAGTACATATATGTTAATTTTATATGCACGGCATAGTTTTTTATAACATGATTTAAGTGTTATGTTGCTTTCAATGACACTCAAGTAGAGTTGTTTAATGTAGGAATTATTCACTCTAGATATATGGGTAATGAAACCGCTCTTATTCAGCTTTATATCAGGAGGTTTTCTTATATGCTTCTATGTGTCAAACTATCGCTTCTCAAAATGCTTATTATTGCAACGAAATTTTATTTCATTTTCATGAAAATGTAAAAAAGGGGTAATAGGTAATTGGCCGTTTTAGGTAAAGGCTCACTTTAAACACCCCCTCCCCACATGCAAAACCTTAAAAATCAAAATATGAATTATAACAATTGCAATATAAGCATATTAATTTATATGAATAGAAACTTAATCATTTATGAAGCAAAGATACAGAATAGACAAAGAAACCTCTGTGTCGTAATATTTAACGTTATTATCGAGATATATTTTGATATTCCCATCTGACAAGTCCAAATGTATAGTATAAGGCCCTAAGTGCATACAGTAAGCGATTTCGAATCGCATGTGGCACTTTTCACTATTTTTGGGAACACTCCAAGGGAAACTCCTTTGGGCTATATAATTTTTCCACTAAACAGAGTAACAATATCAACTCAAGCGATATTTATATGAAATGGGGGCTTAAGACAGCATGCTCTAGCTTGATGATTATCTTTGCTTAGACATTCATTGAAAACGTAACCCAATATCAAATATGCAGGGTTTAGGCATTACGACAGACATATGATTAGAAAGGAACTGACTGAAAAAAAGAGGACGGTTATATCTAAGACTTAATGCCCTTAAGCGTATCGGCGATAAACTATGGAGCTGACAAGAAGATGGTATATCAACTTCAATAATAACCTGAAGCTTCTGCGCACATTTAATCATCTGGGGTCCATGGAAGTTGCATCATTGGCGAATGGCAATATCGTTATTGCTGGATATATGTATCTTTAAGAGATTTCATCAAAAGGCAAAATACTAAAATCCTCCCTAGGTTGTCAACGACAATTCTTTTGATTGCATATAATTCGTGTTAAATATAATTTAAATGGTTGTTAAAATGTACTGTTTATTTCAAGTATCAATTGACTAAATATGACACAGTTGTTAATCATTCATTTACATGCCTGCATTTAAATCAATTCTAGGTGATGTTATTAAGGTAATTTCGACAAAATCACACTCTGGTTTTGCAATTCAAGACGACAAATGTTTTGCATGCCCCATGCATTCCTTCAGAATATACGTGTATCTGTGGAACGGCTGGCAACGTTTTCATTCAATAGAACTTCCCTGCAGATACGACGATAACTGTTATCACACAATAAGTGCCCGCTCTTTCCGCATAAAGGTATGTTGCAGATCAAACAATACACTCACTTTTGAAGACAGGACAAACGGATATGGTAACTTATAGAAATTCTGGAGGATTGAATATCAATAGATATTGCAAGGAGAGCAGAGAAAGTACTGACTGTGAATTGAAATTCCCCGTGATGTGTCAGGAAGACTATGAATATTCTTTGATCATTGCCGATTCATGGCAATACAGCTTGCTCCTCTTAAGCCCCACAAAGCAACTTCGAGACATCACTCCGGGAGGTCAACTGGGAGAACCAATAGGTGCTGTTTGGTGGAACGACAGTCTCTATATAAGCATACGAGAAGGTGTCCTTATTAAGTATGAATGACAATTCGGGATTCATTTATTTATTGGTGTTAGTTAAGTATTTCATGGATATATCATACAACTTTGATTATAATTACAATTCAAAGTAATTCAAATGACATGAAAAGAATGAATATGCCAACTATAAATCTTGCACTTCATTCTAGTCAAAGAAAACAAATAATTAGCATTTTTTTAAATCTGCAATTTAAAACATATATTAAATACGTACAATTCGAATTAAGTGTTATAGCAAACGACTTTGATGTTGTACTCAGAATCGATTGTATATATATTACAGAGTAACTATTTGGTTAAAGAGAGTAAAGTTACCTTATGGTAAGTAAACTTTCCCTGACTGTGTAAGGTTAAGTATACCTTACCTGACATTTTTCCGTGCAAGTACACTTACCCTGGTTTTTAATCTGAAAGACATACAGATACCCTGATATGATGTCCATGCAAGCTATCCAATGGGTGGGTGGGTAAATATAATCGCTCAGTTCACGGTTCGATCGGTTTATTACCTATTTTTGAAATATAAATATATAAAAAATAGAATGGTCGACAGGTAGATAAATCTAGTGCAAAAAATCTTTAAGGATATAGTATATTCACGGATTATATTCTATTTATGTGGGAGACGGGTCGATAGGTCGACAAGTATGCGCCATAAAATGTTTGAGGATATAAAACATTGGTGAATAATATACTATTCATGTTGAAGACGGGTCGACAGGTATACAGGTCGACAGGTAGCCTTTGTGGTTTTGTGGCTTAAGGTTATTTCTCATCAGTAAAATCGCCCACTTATAATGTCATTTGAACGATAATCGTTTCCCGTATATTCTATTGCACTGATATCCTGTATAATCAAAATTGCTTCCACATCAAATCTTAATGGTTCGATGTTTATTGACGCACGATAAGTCAAAGTTTTCACAACTTTTTATCAAGTAAAGACATAATTAGAATGAATAAAAATTATATCTGAAATATATAGACATTTGATATAGATTTAAGGTTGGATAGACAATACATCAAGTACTATATAAAATGTTATATTACAATTTTATGACTGTTTAGACAAATACATAGCATATACCATTAAAATGCATTTATTAATTAAAATAATTTTCTTTTTTATCGGTATAAGTGGAATATTTGGAAATACACTTGTTTTTATTGGACTCAAAAGACTATCTAAATCGACGTCCTTTTTGTTTTAAGCAATGGCTGTTGCGGATATATTAGTAATAATTGGTATAGCTTACATTGATTTAAGCTTAATATATACACTAATATAGCTTCGATTCTATCAAAATTATTCCGCATGGCTGAATATGTCAGTTTACTAATCCCAAATGGATTAACTGTACTGCTAGCATTAACCATGATTAATAGTTGTGCGCATTCCACTTCATGCATCACGATTATGTTCAATCGCAAGACTGCGTGTTTTGCTTATAAAAATTGTGTTTACGATAGCATACATTATCCCGAAACTCGTTTATGCTATTGCTATATCAATCTTATATGTGGATATTATCGCCTATACCGAAAACGGGTCTATAAGAGCTAGATTTTTATCATTTTAATAATAGCAATATTGCTTATATGAAAATATAAAGCATTGCATAATTAATAAGAGCATTTGAATCGGCTTCAACAATGCGAAGTTGGCCTTAATCAGCAATTATCCGGGCTCATAGAGGAGGACTGAGTGCATTATAATTAATGAAAGGACCCGAATTGCTATGAACGCAACAGGTCGGTGAACATTTCTTTGGAACGACATACCCCATTGACTTTATATAGACCACATGTTGTAGTTTTAACTAAAACACGTACCTCGTCCTGCACACTGCACTACCATATCTAAGCACGCCAGAAGAGTGATATTCGCCTTCAATCACTCAACATTCAAAATAATGTTACCGACTTATAACGCTTACAACAGGTACAGCGGCGAAGATTTCCGAAACAACAAATTCACAAACATTTGTACTTAAAGTAATACAGCATTGCCATCAAGCAGTATATTTCCTGAGGCTACTTCTAATCTCATTAAATGCTCTGAAATGGTTCGTTTGGCCATGTTAAGTCCGAATGTTTTAACCTTTTAGCGATGTAATATTTCATGTATGCTTGTATATCATTTATAGTTTAATCTTGTTGAATAACCGCACAGTAGAACATATCAAATGATAACAATCCTTCGACCCAAAACACAAAACAATGTTTATTATTTGGATTTTTTAACATATTCTTTTAAATCTGAGTGTAACTCAACTATTACCTTGACTATAGAAATATCAATAACCGCAATGATGAATGTTTAGATAAATACTGTGGTGTGATGTACTTTCACTACCTCAACCCTCATGTGTGTGGAAGTAAGAAACTTCTACACAAATATTTGTCTGTGGAAGTAAGAAACTATTGCCAGAATGTGACACCGATGAATGTTTAGATAAATACTGTGGAGTGATGTACTTTCACTACCTCAATCATCATGTGTGTGGAAGTAAGAAACTTCTTCACAAATGTTTGTCTGTGGAAGTAAAAAACTATTGCCAGAATGTGACACCGATTTTTCACTGAAGTTGACATGTTCCATACATATGACTACGTGAACTGCTACTTTTAATAATCAGTTTTTTTACATGCAGTAGTATGAGATGTGCAACTTGCATTTGAATATAATTGTGTCAAACAAAACGAGAAACTTAAATATTTGTGAGTGGAAGTAAGAAACTTCTTCACAAATTATTGTCTGTGGAAGTAAGAAACTTCTGCCAGAATGTGACACCGATTTTCAACTGAAGTTGAGATATGCCATACCCATGTCTGCGTGAACTGTTCCTTTAAATAATCAGTTTGTTTTTAGATATAGTGGAATACGATGTGCAACTTGCATCTGAACATTATTGTGTCAAACAAAACAAGAAACTAAAATATTTTATTTAATTACCAACATTGACTTAGAAGATAATGACATACATGTATAGAAAGAGAAAAAAGATGGACAGGTAGACATATGAGTTAGTGAGAGTATATTTATTTATACAGGTACATCATTTTGGCTATATTTAAGTATGGCGTGTTTAATATTGTTAAAGAACATATTAATGTAAGGATATATAATCAAAAGTGATGTTCAAATACATAACTTAAGACTAAAATGTGTTCGTATTTAGAATGGTAAGATAAAATGTTACTCTTGTTGTAATTATTCAGTAAAGGCGCGTCACTTGAGCAAGGCATAGTATATATGTTATAAACAAATACCTGAAAATACATTGTCATACACGAGAATGTTACATGGCTAGAAGAGTAATATAAGAGTACATTATAACATGCTGTGACTCAAAGATACATTTATTTGTTTTGCGTTTGGTGTTGTGTATGCATATGATACAAGGAAAATATATTAAGTTTGTGGTTTCATAACAAATAAACATGTGTAATATTATATAAACATCAGTGTATGGAAACGCATATAAATCATTTCTAAATATGTTTTGCTTTAAATGCATTTTCAATGTTTAATGTTTAATTCATACAAATGACATTGGCTGACATTGGATATACATTTTATTAAAATCTCACAATTTCATCACGTTAAATGCTATATAACTTGTTAGATGGAAAGACATATTAAGTTCAAAACGTTTTGTTATTGGAAAATATAAACAAGCTCGGTTCACAACCTTATTCAATTCAAATACCAGTATTTAACTTGGTTTTGCCTTATTATTTGCAAAAGGCTGATAAATACACTAATTTGACTATGCAGGTATTATCAAGTACTCATATATATGCGGGTTAGTAATTGTTATGACGCATTACTTTTACCATGTGAATATTCTACGATAAATACAGAATACCCATACATATTAAAGCAGCTGAATTCAGCTTTTGCATAATCGTTTTATAATTAATCCTAAGTATAAAATGTGATATTAAAGATGACTCTAATGAAAACCTCATAAATGTTACCACTACTATATATTTTATTTATCTTTTCGATCAACACATCTATATAAAATACTGTTCAAGGTATCGAATAACCATAAAATCATAAAATAAAATCAATTTTTAAATAATTCTTCTTTTGTTTGCTATCTTAACTTGACTTATGTCAATCAATCCAAAATTATAATTTCTTTGAGATACAATAAGTCTCAATATCATAAATATATATGATTAGTAACATATATATTAATGGCATGAAAGCATTATATTACAAGTTCCTGAGACCGCTTAGTATATATCCTGTATCCGATATTTAGTAAATTCAGTATTTACGCACATCCTTGTGTCGTAATTTTTCTCAGATATTTTTAGAATACATACGTCTATTGCTCCGTCTCTTACATTTCCGTATAAATATGTTTAAAGAGGTGTTTCTTGACAATTTTTCTGTGCAACAATTATAGCATCAGTCGATTTGCATTGGCAGGATCGGCACCATTTTGGTATCGTTGTCTTCCTATATTGCTTACTAAGCGTTGCATATATCAAAAAGTTCACGCTTGAATTAAGTATATAACATAAATATGTAGATTTAAATAAAATCAAGTCTACGTATTGTGGGACTTTTTTAGGAGAGTATATGTTTACAAATATAAACATTGGCAGTGAGCATATAATGAATACAAACAACACAACAATGAGTATTCGCGTGGTTTTGTGTCTTTGGATCTGCCTCTGAGTCATGCGTTGTCGTCTTTTATTTATTGCTATTAATTTTATCGTCAGTATTATTGTTATAATTGAAATGATAGAAATCGGCATGAAAAACATCACGATTACTCGAATAAATATGAGTTTGATCTGATATATATACTCTAACCATCCGTTTGACTTAATCATAAGTAACATATCCGGGGTGATGTACGTTATCGCAAAAATAACGATTAGTATAAGGCAAAGTCGCACTGTAGCAATTGAACAAAAGCGTGAGGCATGGAGTGGAAAGCACACGGCTATTAACCTGGTTACAGCTAGCAATATAGTTACTCCATTCGAGACTAGCAAACTGAAATCTGCAGTCATGAAGAACAATTCGAATGGAGGCCATTTCATTTTCATTGCTAAACTAAATAATACTGCATTATGTGAAATTATTACAAAAATATCCGCAAGAGCTAGTGCTTGAAACAAGAAGGTCGTAGATGTCTTTTTAGATTGTCTTTTGAATCCAATAAAAGCAAGTGTATTTCCAGATATTCCACAAATACCGATACATATCCCGATAACAAAGAAAACACTTTGGATCATTAATTCCATTTGTATGTTATTTGCGATTTATTGTCCATACAGCTTGCCATATACTTGTAATATGATATAATGGACTTTTGGACTTTTGCTGGATATTTATGTTTTATACGGCCTTTAACCTAAATCTTATGTTCATATATTATCTCTTATTGTACGCAACTAAGGTTCTGTCTGACCATGATAATTATTTTTGAAATCTTTTTAAATCATCATGTATTAATAAAAAAACCATATAATCGGGATATCAGGGCGTAAAGTAGGAGCAAATTTCAATTATGCAGGAGATAAGTGCATTAGGATATGCGGGGAGCTATTATCAGTCGAATTACATTATTGGTTTTCAATGATTTGAAAGTGCTTCAAGTCATAAAGTGCGAGTCTTACTCACTTATCATGCTTTGCTAGTGGTTAGACCTACTGCTATTTCAGTTTATTTGTTATATTTATAGTTTTGTAATTGCATTTCATGACAATTTAAATCTTTAAAACGTGTTTTTTTTAAATATTTTAATTCTAAGAATGTTCTATAACCGCTCCTTATGCAGCCCGCCGGAAACAACCCACATGATAATTGAAAGCAAAACCATAATACTTTTTGTAACACAAAACATATTTCATTGTTGATTCAAAAATTTAAATCATATGAATTTTATTCATATTTGAAATAAACGTAATAAACAAAATGCATTGAAATCATTCATGGATAAACATATTGACATAAAAAGATAATGTCGAGGGGAAGTATAATCAGCTGTGCTTCAGATAATAATAGAAATCCAATTACATCGAATGACACATCTTCGTAGGGCAATTATTGGCTCATTTGCTTATCAATCTAACTTACACAAGCTTTAAACGCTATAAATAGCAAATTGTTTCTGCTCACAGCCTGCTTATTCTACTACCAAACAGTTTAATAATACATTATTGTAACCATTTTAGTTCGTTATATAATCATACTAGTGAGGTTAGCTATGAGGACACAAGTACAACCCACCATGTTGTTTGCCGCTTCAATTACAACAATTTAGCGTTCATACACATGGTTAGCTGTCCTTTGTTATATCAATCAAGCAGCAAAAACGTTGTTATTTTAACGGTGCTCAGTATTTTAAAAGTCAACGAACATGTAAATCTACACTTATACAGGGAAAATGTGAATAGGGTTTCATGTAAAAGGTTTCCTGCAAACGTCGTTCCTTTGACCCAGCCATAGAAACATTTATTTAGAATTCGATATAATTATATTCAAGTTTTCAAAACTGTTGACAGTATTATCATATAATAGTTTATTAAGCAATCTACACAATGCATTATACGCTCATATAGAATGCAACATGCTAAGCATGTTTGTCCTTTTTTAAAGCTGGTTATTATCATATTTTGCTTTGAAATCACTTGATCTACTGGAAAATGCGTGTGTATTTTGGCGTGTGTTTGCGTAATAGAATTGTCTAACCAGTTTTTAGAAAAGCGGCATTGACTTCAACATACAATTCGGTTAGTTACGACTCCTATAATCATTATATCTAAACAAGATGCCTACATAAGACCAGGTACAGCGGCAACGATTTTCAAAACATCGATCCTAGTTTTATGCAATAGAATAGCGTAAAATCTTGAATCTTAGAAAAAAGCTATCTAAATGGTTGTTTTAAAATTATTAAAAACCATATTCATTGATTTTTCAATAAGTTCTATATATTCAAAGTAATTGAATTTGATGTATAATTACCCAATATACTCCGTTTTAAAGTGTTTTATCATTTGTTTCTATACCCTTTTCATTCCATGTCATAGTGTACTCTGCAATAATTGCCAGAACCATGGCAAATCATAGTGTGCTCTTATGTATCTCATAGTCATAGTACGTTCCCATATATCCCTGTATATAATATGTATTGAAATGTACTTCAGTGCAAGTTTTAGATCTGAGTTTCTAAACTTCAGCGTTGAAATATATTTCAACCTCATGTTTCAATATATTTTGTTTGCATTAAAGTACTCAATATCTGATTGTATCCCAAATTTTTAAATAATTAGTTGTATTCTATGCTGTGTTGTGCTGATGTGTTAAAAACAGAACATTGTGCCTGTATTTAAAACTAACTTCCAAACTACAGTTGAAATATGTCATACATAAGTTTATGCGCATTGTTCCTGTTAATTATCAGTATTTTTACATAAAGCTAAATAAAGTGAACTTCCATTGCAGTGTTTTTGTTTCAGATCAAGCAAGTATGTTAATTGATCTATTACATTATCTATATCGACATCGAAAGATAATGAAAAAAAAACTTCCATAAAGATAACACATTTTGTACACATTAAATGAATAGCATCCATATATATTTGATACACAATATATATATATGTTTCCAATACAACGCCTAGGATTATTCTTTTAAATAACCGCCTTCCTATCATGCTTCCAACGTTTAATACAGTGTAATAGTATATAAAAAAATACGACAGAAATAGTCAATATGGCCAAAAGGTTTTGAAATAGAACATAAATGTGTTCCTTTTATCCAAACCATCTGTATTTCAACCCATTGTCAAATTAATAAACCTCTTTTTGTCTTCCTCATGTTGCACTTCAGGGTACATTCACAGGGTACAACCATCAATGCCCCACCTCATTTTATGTTCACGAAAGACTTCTTCAACAGTAAGACGAACATACCGAGTAACCATGGCAACTGGCAGTGGATTGACCACAATAGAAGGCGCCTCAACATTGCCAACAAAGCTGTAACCCCCCTCAGGTGCGCGAATAGGATAGAATGCCTCTCCATCACTACTGATACTTATATTATAGCGTCGCACCCCTCGAGTATCATATGTGCCGGTACGGATGGCATTGATAATGCGCTCTTGGCCTAAGTCAGCTATTATCAAGGCTCCTAGGGGTGGGCTTAGTGCTCGCCAAAAGAGCTGTGATGTCATTCTGCTATTTTTGGCACCACGACAGTTGTCCCATTCGGAAGAGGCGGTTAAGGCAGAGTCAGGAATGTCTAAAAGCAGATCCACTGTTTTGTTGCACCTTACGGAAGCTGACACGCAAACAAAATGTTTATACGTTTAGACGAGTTGCAAATTCTTTTTATTCAAATGAAATAAATGCCATAGAATCAAAATATTTTTATTTTCAAAAAATATATATTGCTGCATTTCTAAATTTGTATTTAGTTAAACTTTGTATAAGCATTTATAAATCTCAAAAACACTTTGAATAATCTACAGGTTAAACTGCAACATAAAGTATAGCAATATAATTATATCTATGAGAATAACTTTACCATGCTGCTATTCACATGCATCGTATTTTGAAATAATGCAAAATTAATAAATGGAATAAAGCATAATAATATGAACATTTTCAAGTGTTTAAACTTAAATTTTAAACTTGTTGTATTGCAAGTTATAACACAGTTTGGCTTATAAGATACATCAAGATACACCAAACTCGATATTCCATATATAACACACATTTTATTCTTTTATTGCAAACTTGACGTAAACAAATATAAAGAAATGATAGAGGCCGCACGGGAGTTCCGTATAATGATGTACGGACCCGGCACCTTATTATCACTGATTTATGAATACTTTAATATTTAAAACACCACATTATAATTAAAAATGATAAAACAACTTTGATTTTTTTGTAAAGGAATATATGATTTTAAAAAATGTGCCTGAGCTGGGGATTGAACCGGGGTTCGCAGCGTTCATTGAGCTTGGTGATAGTCTATATCGGCCAAAAATTGTCTCAAAATAAGAAAATAAATTATTTTTTCTCCGTCAATTATTAGATTGATTAAATGATTATTCAAATAATTTAATATAAACACGTCTATTAGAAATAAAGTATAGTTCAAGCAAAATAACAAAATGATCACATGTACATCATAAGGGAAAATAGATTAGCATCATGCAGCCCAACGCCTTAACCCCTACGCTATTGCGCCTTCATGCAACTGCATAGTTAATTAAATATATATAATGCTATCATATGTATGCAATAAAGGAAACACATCATTCGAGACCCATACACCTTGGATTTTATTGCACTCTGGCAGCCTTCGGGTTCGTTTAAACTCGGCTACCATCGTGCAACAAAATCTTAGGTGTAAGGAACTCTTATGGAGTATTTCCATTATATGTCTCAAATTATTTATAAACAGTCTAGCTATACTTAAATACTTACTCACCTTCAAACCTTTCAAGTTCACTTGCTATCAGCCACAAGTCCTCCATTTGAAATGGTCCATTGCGCGATATATTTGAAAAGATGCACATACCAAGAGGTTGTTCTGAGCGTATTCCAACACAAAATGTGTTTTTGAGACACCTTGCTGTATATGAATGCCAAGTGTCACATTCGATATTTGGTTGACAGTCCACATAGCTCAAGTATTCATATAATAGAGTTGAGTTGATATATGTTGCCTTTTTAAATGTTCTTGATACATAGCCACAGTCAAATGAAAGCGTGTAGTGGATGACCAATACAAACAGGTAAACCACGTAGAATGCCTAATAAGCCATAACAACAAACTTGTTTTCCAATTTCTTTTCAAATAATAGTTGATATAATATTGGATATTTATTAACGAATCACCTTAAACAAAATTATTTCAGTAAGTTTATGCCTCTGACTGTACAAATGATTTTCCTTTTAATTGAAATCCGCTTTAGCTATCCACTTCTGAGAATATATTCAATAAATTCAACCGGATCCTTTGCATTAAACAGTATTTTGTGTTTGTAGTTAAAAAAATAATATTACTGTCTATAGGGTCAATTATTCAAATAATATGATACTAAATCAGTAAGGCAAGACTGATGGATAATAAAATGCTCGTTCAATATTTAATTTATTACCTTGACGTGAGCTCTTTAAATAGGTTAAACAAGCAGCAGTGATAGTATAAATATAATAATATCAAATGTTATGATATTAAATCAGTGAGGCAGGACTGATGGATAATAAAATGCTCTTTCAATATTCAATTTATTACCTTGACGCTAGTTCCTTAAATAGGTTAAACAAGCAGCAGTGATAGCATAACTATAATAATATCAAATAATATGATAATCAAATAATATGATATTAAATCAGTGAGGAAGGACGGATGGATAATAAAATGATCTTTCAATATTTATTCTATTACCTTGACGCTAGCTTCTTAAATAGGTTAAACAATACTGCAGTGATATGAAAAGTAAATATGCAATCATAAAATGATATCTACTATATCTACTATATAAACGACTGTCTACTACAGTTAAAACCACCTCAAATATGACTTTCGTATGATAATCTTTCGGATCACGCGTTTATGCGTATCGATTATTTTCGTTAACATATACCTCTTTTATTCGTTTAATCGTTTCGAATTCGATTATTTAAACCCAATTTGTTTGTTCATACATTCTTTTATTCGTATTCAAATTTGTATTAGTTTGTCTGTTGCTTATTCAAGATAAAGACCTTTATTATCTAGCGCAAGATTCTCCTTTTGGATGATACAATCTACGATCTACCCCTTTTATTATGGCAGATATGTATTTCCTGTTATTCATAAACAGTGTCGCTCCAACAGGTGTGAGTACTTGGTTCAAGTTGAATATAGAATATTCCATCTCAGTGTCAATGTGCCAATCAAAAATAATGAAATGAATTAGACCTTAATACTTATAAAGCATCGCAACAAAGTCGTTTATTCCTTTATTGGTATCAAATTAGTTTATTGATAAAAAAATTGTTATTTGATATCACCAATGCATAGATTCGTATCAAATTTGTTTATTCGCATCCAATTGATGGTTTATTCATATCCATATATGCGTTTGTTCGTTCCAGTTGTCAAATCAGACATAATTTTAAGTGTATGTGAGTCGCTGATATCAATAAATAGATAATATAAAATATAATATGCAACAATCGAATTGATGTTTACGCTAATAATATTTCCCCATAAATATATCCCGCCCATTTTAACACAGGCATGAACAGGCATGAACACGAACATAGTCTGACAATATATCTATTCAGTAAGTACTTGGTATAAATGTTTTAATATTGTGTTTTAATACATAGGCTTAATGTATTTCTTTAAAACACTTCACAATACGTAAGAATGAGCACATAAACATGATCAACTACAAATGATAAAGTTGATATCATATACTACAATATGGCAGAAAGTTTTATTATAATTTGTATCTATCAATAGGCTATCAATAGGCTATGCCACATAACGTTGTGCCATCTGTCTATGTAAAAATATTTAATGGTCGAGTGCATAATGCGTTTTAGCAGTGTTTGAGCACTAATTTATCTGCCTTCCAAAATATCTGTTAATATACAAACCATGATTCGTATCAAGTCAATTAATATAAATAACATTTAAGATTAAATTGTTATTAAATTAGACCAACTAATGAGAAAAACTTTTTTCAGGAATTGCCCCGATTCGGCTTGGGACAAACACCAACTTGTGCACTCGGCAAAGGTTCTAAAAATAGAAAATATTCGAATCCCCTGATCTCCTGGTCCCCTGAACATACTCCAACCCAATTTAAAACCAATATCTATGAAAACAATACAATTATATATTGTAGCTAATATTCCTATTTGAATTATTAATGAGCAATAGTCTGGGATTAGTCGGACATGACCGAATGACACTATTAGATCAGTTTATTTTGTGAATAATTTATGTTTCCGTTTGAAGCGAGTTCTAAACACAAATGTATAAACATAAGAGTTACAAAAGGAGATCATTTATAATGAAATCACATGACAAAGATATGTTGTTCATAGTACAAGTTAAACCACATCCGCTAGCAATTAACAATTAACATTCATGATGAGGTTGCATTGTCTTTCCGAAAAGATCGATTCTGGTTATTAGAGCAAAACTGTAATCTTAAAATCAGGAACAGCAACCGCTGTGTTAGAAACACATTAAGTTAGTCTTCTCTAATTTATTTCTTATATTAGTGTCATATGATCTAAAATATATCGTATACTGTGTTGAATAGCACCTCATGATGTCTTCGTTCATCATATGAAATGATGCCATCTTCCAATCTAATTGTATTATATCTATACATCTATATCTAGAATCGGTCACAAATAGAAATATCAACTCATTCATGAAACGCCTCATTCCTTTATTTTCATTCAGTCATGCTTTACTGATCCCTGACTATAATTAATGCATAATTAACCCCCGTCGGAAGTCTAACAAATTAGATAGATATATTTATTTCATGTATATTTGGTTTGCATCTGTTGACCTTTGCATATTATTTATACAATTATACGTCATTACATCACTGCAACGTTTGTTAAAGATATACGTCATAAGTGTACGCCATGTGTTATACATTTACAAAAATGATAAATAATGCAGCTTACTGAAAGTCAATTCAAATTATAATCGACTCTTTTGTAACATTTTATCAAACGATATCACACGAAAGCTTATTTAAAATCTAGTTTATTTTTATTGGCTCATATTTACATATTGTGAACTTTCTTTTAAAATACAATATGGTAATGTTGTGCAAATGTGGGCATTAAGATATACATTGCCAATCCTTTTTCGTCAAGTGTTGATTAATTTACAATTGATTATATGGTTGTCATATGTATGTGTCATGTTATAGCAGTGCGAATGAACAATGATAAATAACTTTTATCGATAACCGTCGTAATTTGTCAAGCTAGAAGTGTCCATGCCTGTGCTTCGGGGAATTTACATGGGGGAATGTTCATTGGATGGGAGGTGTTGTTTTGTAAACCTACATTTGTTTGTTGCATATTCCATTGTATATGCGTTCCCTATTAAAACAAGAGACTCACATAGTACGAGTCGTGTATAATAAAGAGCTCCATATTATTGCGTGATTACATATTAAATGGTTTCAAATCACTGTTGTATCTTGTTTGGTCTATTTGAACGATTTGCTTAAGAACAATAAATTAAATATTGATAAAGCAGTTCATTTGTATATCAAAGGTTATTAGGTGGGGTAACCTACATTCTCTTTGCTGCATTTTATACTGCATATCCTTTCCCTTTTGATACCAGAGGCTCATATAGTATGGGTCGTTTATATGAAAAACTCATCCGTATTATTTTGTGATTACATATTAAACGGTTTCAATTCACTGTAATATTTGTTTGGTCTATTAAAAGGGCCTGCGTAAGAACAGCGATTCGAATATTGATAAAGCATTTAATTTGCATATTATCACATCCTCATGCTTCGCCGATTTTTGTTATCATATTATATGAATAATTAACCCTATATACATAATTTTAGTGCTGTAACTTGAAGGACAACGATGCAGTTCCATTCAACAGATAAAGATAAATTGAAAGAATAGATTTTATGCAGTATACAGAGGCAAATGAAAAGGAACTAGATTTGTACAGAACGAAGGATATATATGAACTAAACAGATTTTGTTAAAGACAGTTCTTTGATAATTATATAAGAATATTTTGAATATTTATTTTGACGAAAATGGAAAACAAACTTTCTGTTATGGTTTGCAAGGCTTTAAAAGTCGTTTGCCTGATTGTATTGGTCATCGACTATGCCAATGCGTTTGACTGCGGTGGTGCATCAAGAACATTGAAAAAGGCAACAGATATAAACTCAACTCTATTATATGAATATCTGAGCCATGTGGATTGCCAAACCAATACTGATTTTGGCACTTGGCAATCATATACAGCACGCTGTCTCGAAAACGCAACTTGTGTTGGAATACGATCAAGTCAACCTCTTGCTGTGTGCAGCTATTCCAATATATCGCGTAACGGACCATATCAAATGGAGGGCTTGTGGTTGATAATAAGTGATCTTGAGGAATTTGAAGGTTTGTTATGTTTCCGGTATATATGTTCTGAAAGTCAATAGATATTTTGATGCATATAAGAAATTCAATATGCGATATAGATAGAAAGTCGGAGTGGTGGGATGCATTTAAAAATGATTTAAGTCACACTGTGATAAAACTTGCAATGACTGTCTAACAATTCAAATATAAACATTTAACAATTTTCAATATATTATGATTTATTCTATACATAAATTGTATATTGTTTTAGAATATGATGCCAGTGAACCAAGTCAAGGTAAGGTCATGTTTGGTTAATCGTTTTTATGTTTTTTTTCAACCATGCTATATATGATAATTATGAAAATAAAATTATTTTTATCTTGTAAAATTGTAAGCCCCCAAAATCTGGTAAGCATGCATATAGTTTACTAATGCTTCGCATTAAATATGTTAGCTGCACTTATGCAAATGATATTCATTTTATTATCGTATACATACACATACTTCTGTCAATGATTTCCTGTTGCGACGTTGATCATTTTAATAAGCTATCCTCAAGTAAAGGCACTTTTTTTTGAAATTGGAAGGATATAACTGTACTTTCAATTGGTACATCAAAACTTGTAAATATGAACCTTTAAAACCTTTTTATTGTGTTTTAGCTGTCTCTAGGTGCAACGAAACTGTTGACCTGCTTTTGGGCATTCCTGATTCTGCTTTAACCGCCTCTTCTGCATGGGACCCTCGACGTGTTGCTAACGCTAGCAGGATGCCATCTTCCAGCTTTTGGCGTCCACTTAACCCACCAGTAGGTGCCTGGATAATAGCCGACTTAGGCCAAGAGCGCGTTGTTGAAGCAATCCGTACTAGGACATATATTGGCGCAGGTGTGCAACGCTACAATATCAGTATCAGTAGTGATGGAGTAATGTTTAGTCCTGTCCGTGCATCTCATGGAGGATTCACCTTTGTTGGAAATGAAGAGGCACCGAGTACCGAGGTTAGACAACTGCAGTTTCCGGTGAGAACACGCTATGTGCGACTGACAGTTGTTGAAGTACTTATCAAAAATAAAATGAGATGGGGCATTGATGGTTGCACCCCTTGAATGGTGACATCTAAAAACAAGATTAAATCTTAAGAGGACTGGTTTATTATGATTTGATATAGGGTTGCAATCTAGACAGTTGGGCATAAAGAAAGACAATTTTGTTGTTATGTTGGTGTTATTAATATCAATTTGTGCATATTATAGAGTTCAAATATGATATCAAAATAGCCATTGAATCATGTATAAGAGTAAGCTTTATAGTAATGTAGTGTTGGATAAATATAAATATTGTGTATCAAATATGTTTTGGAATTATGTTACCACTGTGCACATAATTTACTTTAAATATTTCTATACATGTTTTTCATTTTTCTATATAAAGTAGATGTAAATGATTAAATTGAATGATTCTAAGTCTTATTATTCGCGATACCAATATATTATATCATGGTCGAGGCTTTGGGTCGGGTGATATATATTTTTATATATTCGGTTTATTCAGCAATCAAGGTTGTTCTTAAGCGCTTTTAAATAGCAAATATACAAGATGTCATGAGAAAGTCAAATAGCAAGACGAAGATGCAAGCATATCATGAAATGACATGACTAGATCATACATTTCATGTTATATCGAATAGCATTATCATGAAAATCTATTGTGAATTTGCTTTCATGTTGAACCAACTTTAACCCCCTTTATTTCATTCAATGTCGTCGATTGTTTATAGGGTTTATTTCAAGCATGAGTGAGTATCATTTGTAAGATTGGGATAACTAAAATATGCAACGCAAAATGCGCTTTTTAACGAGACTAATTTTATTCAGTGTTGCTTGAAGTAACCCTTAAAATGGCTGCACGCTGAGCTGAACGACTTATTTAAATGGCATCAGTTTTTTTTCTTTTAAACATGTTTTTTTTACATTTTACATGAACATGAACATTTCTTTATGGTGTATCTGCCTAATCAACATAAATGCT
>LQRL01091400.1:11742-23873 GCA_001703475.1 Hydroides elegans | reverse complement strand
AAGGTATTGTCAAAAGCACTTAAACACGGCCTTTGAACAACTTTTGTCTCTTTTTTTATTTTTTAATCATATAAACAGGCTTGAAGTAGTTTCAGACAAGTAAAATCAAAAACACACATACAGTTAACAAATAATTGTATATTTTATATGATACTGTATAACTCACTTATACAATTAATAACCCGCATGTCGCCAAAGAAACAAAACAACGCGAATACTCCTTGTTGTGCTGATTGTATTTTTTGTATGTTCGTTACCATGGCCTATAGCTCAAATCTTAATTGCAATCAACTATTATGCACATTTTGAAGTCATTATGCTTGGGTTGATATATGCATTCTACATACTGAACTCAAGTGCTAACCTTTTGATATATGTAACACTGAGTATACAATACAGAAAGGCAGCTACACCAATATGGTGCCGTTCATGCTAAAGCCCGCCGAAAAAAACCAAACAATTGTACTACAAAGACATTTAAAAAAAGTTTAGTTTTACTGTATTTGCAACCCGAAGGCTGAATTGTTTACAACTTCACACACATTATACGTTTATATACTAAGAACAATTTGCTATCTTTATCGATCTGTGTAAGCAATCAATGTGACAATTTGACGGCGTAGGTAAAATTCAAATGGGTTTCGATTGCTGCCAGTCTTACACTTTAATTGCACACAATTGCAAAGACATACCGATAAATCTCGATATTTTCAAAAACATACTTTCCTTTTAACGTCGATGTACGGAACAATAACATATAAAATAGCAATGAATGATCTAGAAAGGTCGGAGACAACGGATTAGACAATTATACTCATATATATTGAATGCAATAAATATTTGACATATGATGTGCACGAATCATACTCAGGACACTATGATAGAATGATTACAGGTTCAATTGAAAGCTATGAATCATCCTTCATAATAATTCATCACGGCCTTAGTTATCACGAGTCGTTTTATGATAGAGTTTTTTTTGACAATTAAAGTAAGTGTTTTGTTTCATTTGAAATAATTACTTTTCATATGATATTTTCGAAATTGTTGCGTTTATTATTAGTTAAATGAAATGATGTAGTACTGTTAATAATATTTATTTAATATAGTTTGTATCATATCTTATCTGTTTTACTGACAGCTGTTAATATAATTATATTTAGCATTGAATATCTTGAAAAAATTATTCATTAGATAAAACGTGCAATCATTTTCTTTTTTCTTTTTGTTTAAGTTTGCTTCAATATAAAGAGTCGACATGCCCACATGTTTGCTTAGTTAATGATACCTGTATACTCCCGGTTGGTTTGAAGATCAATTATTTTAGACAACATTGCGTTTTAAATGTGTATACAGGTACCTTAACAAGTTTGTAACCATTCTAAACAAAACAGCTCATAAACTATTCTTCATAGACTCTATCTGACTACAAACCAGCAGGCAACATTTCAAATCGTTAAAAAATATTATACATGCGTGTGTTTGTTGCAACAAAACAATAACGTATTTTTTTGTAATTATATGTTAATTGATCATCTTATTGATTCATTAATGAAAATACTCCACTATACTACAATGTATGATAATATAAGTTAGTGTTGCTTGCAGTAACCCTTAAAATGGTTGTACGCTGACCTGAACGACTTGTTTTAATGGCATCAATTTGTTTCTTTTAAACATATTTTTTTCACATTTTACATGAACATGGACATTTCTTTATGGTGTATCTGCCTAATCAACTTAAATACTTAAAGCACTTAAACACGGCCTTTGAACAACGTTTGACTCTTTTTTTATTTGTTATTCATATAAACATACTTGAAGCAGTTTCATACAAGTAAAATCAAGAACACAAATACAGTTAACAAATAATTGTATATTTTATACGTTACTGTATAACTCCCTTATATAATTAAAAGCCCCGCATTCAGCCAAATGCCATAATTATATAATTTTTCCTTTATTTACGCATCATGCGTCAAAGTTGTTCAAACTTGCCATGATATACAGACATCATTTAAGTTGAGTAAAATTAGCATGTATTATAAAGATATATAGATATATACTGTTTTGCAGTATATTGAGAGTTACGGAAAAACTTAATACAGGAAAAACAATAACATCTATAATATAAGAATGTATTCAACAATTACAAATATTCGCGATATTATCAGTATTTGTGTTGGAATTGTTGGAATATGTGGAATATTTGGCAATGTACTGGCTTTTATTGGATTCAAAAGACAATCTCAAAAAACATCTACGTCGTTTTTGTTTCAAGCACTGGTTGTAGCGGATACCTTTGTAATTTTTGCTTATAGTACAACAGTATTGATATTGAGAGGAAATATAAAGGTCGATTTCAGCATATTCCTATTTAGTAAACTTTTTGGAGATGTCTTTTTACTCGTTTCAATTGGAATAACGGTATTACTAGCAGTCACTAGATTAATAGCTGTGTGTTTTCCGCTTAAGGCATCTCTCTTATGCTCAATCGCAAGGGTGCGCATATGTCTTTTAATTTTCATAACGTTTGCGATAACATACATCATTCCGGATATAGTACTTTACTATAATGGCTATAATGAATGGATAGTTCACATCATAACCATACGACACAGGTATGCTCGAACTATCGTGTTTAGCTTGGTGCCGATTGTGATAGTTTCAATAATAACAATAATAATCATGATAAAATTAAACACAATAAATAAACGACGGGGACGTATTACTCGAGCATGTCGCCAAAGAAACAAAACAACGCGAATTCTCCTTGTCGTTTTATTCGTATTTAGTGTATGTTCGTTACCATGGCCAATAGCTGAAATCGCATTGGTAGCCGACGTTGATTTATATCACTTAGTCATTCCACTGGATGCGGTAGATTTATTTTATATACTTAACTCAAGTGTGAACTTTTTTATATATGTAACACTGAGTAAACAATATAGGAGGGCAGCGATACCAAAATGGTGCCGTTCCAGCCGATGCACCTCAAATAATGTTATGGTTGCAACACAGAGGAATCTGCGAGAAACACAACTTTTGATAGCAATAGTTGTATTTCAAATGACATTTACAACATATTAAGCAATTATGTGTATGATAAATAAGTCACATAATTATTGGATACAGGATGTGAACAATTTAAATTGTTATATCAAAATTGCATGTCAAAGACAAAACTAAAAATCATCATTTATTAGAAAAAGCATGGCCCAATGTAAGGATGCTTTTTCCTACTTATTTGTTTTGTGTTTGGATAGACAATCCATGTTATAATGTTACTGTTTGATTGAAAAATAATGCATTTTCTGTTTGTTTTAAATCGTTGTGTTTATGATGAGGATAATAATATGATGAATTGTTTGATCAAAGTAAACTGTATAATTTTACTGTTATGCAAATTTTATTTTATGTGGTTATGCCTTAACACTTAACATTCATGTTACAATATACCATAACTTAAAAAGGAGTGTTTAATCAACTATTGTAACACTGTTTGATCGTCAATCGTTTATATGTTGCAATAAAAGCTAACAAACATATACCCTTAATTGACCAAGCTATCGTTTTTTTATAATTTGATATAGATAAGAGATATTTTTACCTAGAGGAAACCAATCACAGCAACACAAAATATCACGTATTTACTTGTATAATAATACCAGTATAATGTCAATTGCTTTGTAATCTCATTTTGACAAGCAATCATGCAATTAAATGTTATATACTGGTATACCCATTAAAATCCAAACCACCGTTTACATATTTCTTATCAAAACAACAATCAAACCGGTCCATCAACTAAAATATAGTTGGAAGTAGGCTTTAGTCCAATATACTACCTTTGTCAGCAGCATGATGTCTTTAAAGATGACACATATAACTATTGATATAAAAGCTTTCAAGTAAAGCTTAATACCATAAAATATTTAAATTGATTTATATAATGTTTTGTTTATTTTACTAATTTGTAGCCAACAAAGATAATCCAAAGACATAAGGTTTTCAAGTATATCAAACAAATCAAATCCTGAATAATTATGGTCAAAACTGAAAATATGAATACTCTATTGGGTGACATTCTTCGTCTAATAGAATAATAAAAGGGACACTCGTAAAGATGGTGTCCATTCTTTTATGATTCGTCGCAACAAGATGATGTCACATGTTTACTTTTTCCAGTAGAAAGAAATAGTCAAAGTAAGTATGTGAATATGTATTCAAAATGTCCAAGTTGTGACATCTGCGTCGAAGTGTCCATATTAATATCAACTGGAGAGAATAAAAGTCTGTGAGCTGCAACTATACTCCAATTGCAAGAATTTAGCTGTTTCCTAAATATGCACAATGTTGGGAATAAGAGCAGATTTCGGGGTTCAAAGTCCACCATGTAAAATGAATCGAGGAATCGGCTTCCATTCTGAATAATGCTCACATTTGTAAAAACGAGTGGATTTTTTGCATTTTGAAGATAACTGCAGCTCAATTACCTTTTTTAATCCAGTAAATAAATGAACGGACATTGCATTATTTAGTTTTCAGTTTTGTAATATGCTAAACATATATCTTTATAAATATAGCATGCAAACATATATAATGGTCATTACATAAAAATTTCGAAAACATCAACTTATCATTCTAAAAATGACTAAATTTGTTGATTTAGCTGTCACTCGTTTATTTAGAACACATCAATTAACAACATTTGTTTAACCAATTCTTATGAAAATCACATGTTGTGATAAACAATCGCCATTTTTCTTATCATCATATCTATACATATGATGATAAGAAAACTATAGTTCCAACAAATCCCCAATCCACAAGCCTACTTGTGTAATAGTTATCTCATACGAATATTATACAGACTGACACATAATCAATGGTCCATTTTTGATCATACCTCCATCGAACTTTGCTCTTCTTTGCTATAGTTAAAGGTCCTTTATCTTGCACCTGTCCTGCACCTATACTTGAATCAATCCCCTAACATTATACTTAGACTGTCCATGGTTATGTTATACATATTTTTATGGTCCCTTTTCTTCCCCTACCATGTGAGCCCTGAATTCTATATATATATATACTGTGCTTCAATGAAAAGTATCACCTTTTCAATATTGTTTATTTTCTTTCTAAATCAGTTTCTTATATTCAAAACAGTTTATTTATATCACACTTTAGATTGTATGCATGTAATAGAGTTGATTGGCGCCAGTCACGCATGAGTGCACTTCGAGCCCGGCGATCGCCCCACAGGACATTTGAGTCTATTGTAGGCTAACACATTGATCGCGGGTTACATTTTTTATGAATCTGAATAGCGATACAAACGACCAACCTTGGTAAAATTTTCAATTTCGAATATCTATGCAACATGCCACGTTAATCACGCGAGGAACGTTTGATCGCACTTGGGATGATCCAGGCGAATCGTAGTTACAGCGAAGTTTCACGTCATTTTGGTTGCACTAGAAGAACCATTAGCAACTTAGTTGAGCGCAATGCAGAAACCGGATCCGTCGATGGCAGACCTCGCCCGGGAAGGGAAAGAGTAACAACTCCGAAGCAGGACCGATACATCAATCTGCTACATCTTCGAAACCGCTTTAGGTCGGCCAGTCGCACTGCTCGTGAGACACCCGGAAGGAATAACCCACGGATCAGCAGTTCAACCGTTCGGCGCCGTTAACGCCAGTGTGATATACGGTGTTGAATACCAGTTCGTGGGAGTATCCTTACACCGATACGTCGACGCACAAGACTATTATGGACCCAACAACGCGTAAACTGGACTCAGGGGCGGTGGAAGTTTTATTCTCAGATGAGTCCCGATTTTGTATTGACAGGCCTGACGGGCGCGAGCGCGTATGGCGTAGGAGGGGCGAGCGATACGCCAACTGTTGCATTCGTGAACGCGATAGGTGGGCGGACCCGGTGTTATGGTATCGGCCGGCATATCATTTCACCACAGAACGCCCCTCGTTGTGCTTGAAGGGAATTTAACGGCTCGGCGCTATATTTCGGATGTCCTCGAGGAGCACGCTATTCCGTTTATCGAGCAACATCCGAATCTTTGGATTTTTCAGCAAGATAACGCTCGACCGCACTTCGCCAATATCACTTCGGACTATCTCCGTGACCAAGGTGTATCAGTGTTGCCATGGCCGCCTTCTCGTGAGATCTCAGTCCCATAGAGCACTTATGGGACCAGCTTGGGCGCCGAGTTTGCGAAAGGAAAAAACCACCCCGCACGAGGCAGGAACTGATTAACGAACTCAGGGTAGAGTGGGATCGGATACCACAAAGGAACAAACAGACGATGATCATGAGTATGCGCCGAAGATGCCAGAAAACGATCACAGCAAGAGGTGGTCACACACGGTATTAGAAACAGTACATTTCGATTTTCGATCGTGTTTTGATTATGCTCGTAGACTCGGATATCGTTAAGGATGCACTCTTTTTGTTTTGTTATGGATACAATACGATACCAAGGAAGGTAAATATACCTCATTTGTTTTCTTTTATGCGCACAATTTTAAGAAAATAGAAAAATAATAAGGTGATACTTTTCATTGACGCTCAGTATATATATATATTCATTTCAGTGTTACATATCCTCTATAGCCCATTTCTGATTATTTTACCCCGTCATATAACGCTTAAATCACCGGTCAAATCATAACTATACCAATCGTTTACCCTGGTATATCATGTACCTTCTCGAGCTACCTTCTCCCTTACATAAACAGTGTGTTTTACTCTATATTTTAAAACATATTGTCTGGCCCACTTTTGATCAGTCATAGCATCATATTTTTCCATTACCGCCGGTCCCAAAGCATACCGCCTTTTACACTTATTCTGCCCTATTACAAGTCCACTCCCTTTCTTACCATTATATTTCGCTGTTATCACAGACCCCATCCTCATTTTTACACATATTCAATGGTCCATTTCTGATCATTTCCTCCATCATATTTTGCTGAAATTACAGGCCCCATTACTCCCATCGCACCCAGTCCCTTTCTTTAGCTCACTTGCATTACTCTATCCGCATCGTTTAGACTACCTTTAGAACGCGACCAAACTGTGCTGTATTATTTTTTCTTATATGTTCTTTGGTTTAACAGTCTTAGTCTACATGATATTTTTAATTTATACCTCATTTTACACATATTCTATGACGCTTTCTGATCATTCCCTTTATCATATTTAGGTGTATTCACAGTTCCCGTGACCCCAATGGCACTTAGTCCTTATTTTCTTATCATGTACCGAGTCCTTTAACATGGGTTTGTTAAATCAATTATATTACACATATTCGATGGCCCACTTTTGATCATTTCCTCCATCATATTTTGCTGAAATTACAGGCCCCATTACTCCCATCGCACTCAGTCCCTTTCTTTGGTTGACTTGCACTACTCTTTCTGCATCGTTGATGTTTTGGACGCGATCACCCACAACGGTCCAGTGTTGATGCTTGTCGTCCGAAGGGTCGTAGATGGCAGTTTTGGCGCCGCGGGCTAAAAATATAAAATATATTTATGATTATAGCCATTATGAACAATTACATTAAGAAAGAAATTTAGTTATACAGTACAGTGATGGTGTTTATCAACACAGGGGTCGCCGTTTTTGCAACACAGGCTGCTAAATGTATATTTAATTATGATTCCACCCTATTAATTCGAATGATATTTTATATGGTGATCTGGTGTTTAGGCGCATAGACTCAAATGCAAATACTATCTGTATTTCTAATAATTGTTATTAGATTTTATTATCTTCATTCAACTTTATCATTGCATTAAGATGATTGCTGAATGACAATTGTGTGAACATTAGTGTTAACACATTATGATCTCACTAGGATCAAACGATTTTGAAACATCTGCTAATTTACCAGAAATGTGTAGAACATATCCGTTCAAGCGAGATCGCAGTATTCCCCTCTCGTCCTCATACCAAAGTTGATTTTGGGAGACTTTTTTCTTTTTGTCCCATAAAGTGATCTAATAACGACATAAATAATTGTTATTGCATGTCAGTTGTGAATGTTGCACATTTATGTAAACATTTTAAAAAAAAATATTTGTTGATATTAATATAACACTTTTATAACGTCATTAACGACACACATCAACATTTTTCTTATTATTTTTTTTTGTGTTCATAGACGTTACCATATATCTAAATATCTATAATGAAACTGTTTTGCTCGGACGGAAGGCATGATATACCAACTTAAACGAGAGTAGACTTCACAACCAGTAATGGATTTGCCCTAAAATGTGTAAATTAGAAAGTGACCAAATAACCTGTCGCTATGATTTTTTTTTTCATAAGCAGGTTTTCATCCATATATTTGAAACTATAGACTCTACCTCAGTTCCAACTGATCGGTCATCGCCCTTGATGTCCAGGACTTTTTTGTTATGCAGGCTTCGGATGTAAAAACATTTCGCTTGTCTGTAAGAGAAAATGGTTCAGTAGCTTAGGCAAAATAATGTAGACTTTCTACATGTATAAGTCATTTTCTTCCTTAAAAGCATGTTTTGTTTTGCAATTTAACACGTACACTGTAATAATATATGTGTTTTTTTTTTCAATTTCTTACACATAGTGGTTATCACCTGATTCAGGTTCTGTTCAAATAATACGAATTACAGAATATAGGTACGATATAACTTCATTGATATGACACATGAAACGTACATGTATGAGTTCAAACAAGTCATCTTGCGCACAACCTTATGGCTGTATGCTGATCACATATTCGTTTATTAGTTTATTCATGAGATCATTATGAGATTCTGTACGACCGATGATGTATACATAGCCACATGATTTAAATTATGTGAATGATATGATTTAAAATGAAAATTCTAGGTCTTCAATACATACTCATGTGTGATTTCAAAATGCTGCAAATCGCTCTTTTGATATGACGCAATTGTGACATCAGTTCCTTCAGCGCTCGTGGCTCCACCTTGTGAGGAATCCGAGTCATTCACTGTGAGAACCTTAAACGAAATAAAAATGATGAAATTATGCTTCTTAAACTAGTTTTCTGTTTATTCAGCGGATTTTTGTGTCGAGTCTGTGTCAATTCCTTCGCCGTTCGTGGCTCCACCTCGTGAGGAATCCGAGTCGTTTACGGTCAAAACCTGTCGTTTATAGAGTTAACAAGATCTTATTTCCGATTTCGATTTATAATACGTTTGCTTAATTTCACCCCTTTCATAATGTATCATTTTTAGGCTGCCGTTACATTGAAGAAATAAAACAGCTTTTTTCAAGCAACCTGTTTTGTGTCTTATTTCTTATAGCCAGATTGACGTGAAAAGCCGCAGTGTAACTACACTTTTTTCTTAAAATAGCTGCTTCTCAGTGTAACGACGGCCTAAAGCAGTTTATATCACCGTTTTTGATGGTTAGTTCGAACGCATAAAGATTATAGACATGGAATATTTTTTGCAACAGAAACTTATACATAACAAATCTATTCTATAACAAGACTGTCCAAGGACAGTGTGCCACAACTTGCAAAAATTTCCCTGCGATATAAAACTTAGACGGATATGTTTTTATCTAGAGTTTCAATCAACAATAAACACGATTTAACTAAGTTATAAATCCATTAAATTGATTTCAGTACAAAGGATAGTATACACTCATTCCTTGCAGTCCCAATTTTATTGTGAATATTGTATAAAAATTGTTTCTAGTATCTTTTCCATTAATGTTTCAGTTCAAAACATTTGACAAACATATCTTGATTTTAATTGGATTGAAATATCGAATAAAAACAGCATTATTGGTTGACAGTGAGAATCATATCTATCAGTTACATTTGCTTATAAAACGTTGTTAATGCACTTGTCAGTTTATCCCTTGCAAAAAAATATATTCACCAAACAATGTGAAAATACGACGCACAATAACACATTTACAAATAACAATGCTTTATGCAATTATATTTCTAACTCAACCTTTTTGATGCAATGCTTAGATGAAATCCACGATTTGCTTATCTTACAATATCGATAGTAGTTCTATGGGTTTATTTAGTCGCAGCTCCAGCCTGCGGAGGGAAACGAAGGCAACCGATTGTTGATTGTTTCAACAATCAACAATCGAGACCTATTTACAGGTTTCTTGGCAACCACAATGAAGGGGGTATCCAAGGGTGAAATATGTTCCTTTTTGACGTCATAATGAAGAAAAGATATTTCTAGGGGGGATAACGGTTTTACACTGTTTGAATAATTTAAAAAAGTAGCAGGGAATGTCAAAGAAAAAGCCTGTAAAATGACGAGAAATTGAAGTAAAAATCACCGTTTTTCAATGCTTTTTATAATTAAACATACATATATTAAAATTTAAACAATTTATAATATATATATCATATAAAACGCATATATTTAAATCATTAATGACACAAAAAGTCTTTAAAAACAATTCGGGATATATTTCAACAAAAACACTTACCGCAGGGCTGTGTTATTATAACCCTTTCCAGGTACACATCTTTTTGTGTGACGTTGCCATGGTAAATCACAACTACACAAACCCTTGATGTACACAAAGTTAGACGTGAATTTTATGAGCATTTTAAAAGTAATTATTATTATAGTGTAAAAGGAGTTTATTTACCGTGAAAATATGGAAAAACAATGTGCAAATATATAAAGACAATATATAAACGTTTTATTTTATGTTTAAACTGTGAAAATTTTATATAGGAGATAAAAAAGCCAAGAAGAGGAAAACTGAAAAGTCTGAACCAAAACCAACGCAACGCAGCCCAAAAGAAAGTATCATCACTGTAGTTCAAATCGTAAAACGATACTAGGATCATGGATGCCATTTTAGCGGTGATTCAACAAAACTTTGTAGAGCTGACGGAGACCTTGGATATTCAAGAATTCCTTAGTGTCAATTCATCTTTAATGAGCATATATGACTATGAACATATGCTATCAATGAACAGAATGGACAGAAACTATGACTTTCTACTAAACATTCAACGATTTGGAAAAGAAATCGGACATAAGTTTGTGTCTTGGTTGTATGAAAAAGGACTCACATTATCATCTTATACGCAAACGCAGTCGGAACGTGCAAGCGAGGATCAAAACCGTATTCGGAGAAAGCTAGTTATGTTATCAAAACATATTAATGCAAATGCTGTTGTTCCAAGATGGGTATCTAAATAGGGATGAAGTTGAACGTATCCATCTCTTACCAACAAGAAGTGAGAGAGCTCGCCAGTTACTGATATTGCTCACAGCACGTTATCGGTCAATTGGTTTACTTGATAGCTTCACAAGAGCACTAGGACTGTATCAGCCCCAACTGTGTGCGGATTTCTTACAGAGCTAATCTTACGTACTCTTGTGATGTGAATGAACCGTTATTTGAAGATTCGATTAATTCATAGTTGATAAACTTTTTCCTTCCTTCATCTTTGTTGTGCGATGTCCTCTTCCTACTTGTTCTTTAACACGCTTCTGTTTGATATTGCATGTTACTGGATGGTTGGCTAGAATTTTTTGTTACTATCATGTATAGTATGCGTATGTTAAATTGTTTATTTAAACTTATCTTATGAGTGTTAGATTTATTTGTTTAAAATAAAAGTTTTGTAAAATTGATTAATATGTTTTAATTTAAAGTGATGTGCTAAGATGTAATGATGTGTTCTTGATGTTATGTACTTGTGGTGCTAATAAAACTAAAAAGAACTCCATTTTGATTTGTTTTATTGATTCAAATACGACACAAATTCACATTTTATGAAATCAGTTCATACACAATGACAAAACGAAATTATAATTAAATCAATATACATATATGAAGCAAACGTAAATCAATATTAACATAAATTATTCAAAAGAAAAATCACTAGGCTTTATCAATCATCCTGATAACATTTGAATCATAGTTCATTATCATCTTCTTCACTTGTTCCTTCATCCTCATCACTATCTTCCTCATCGCTGGATTCATCATCCGTTTTATCAAGGATTTCATAAAATAAATCATCGTTTTTCCTCAGTGCTAGTTTCAGAGCCTTTTCATGCGTGTGCCCTTTATCAAGAAATAGGTTTAAG
>LQRL01091381.1:2342-13435 GCA_001703475.1 Hydroides elegans | reverse complement strand
AGATTGCAATGAAACCCCACTTTATACGACTGTATCATCGCAATCATCGTATCACCACCATATTACGGCGTCATATAAGAGAAGATGTGATCCATTTTTTTAAAGCGACTGGGGCGCCCCCACTCCTAGGATACTTAATTTGATTAGTTTGCATTAGCAGAGGCACTACTCAAATCCCAAACAAGGGAATGACTCCACGGAGGACTTCTCTGATTAGCATGCAGGGTTATACGGGCTTCTCGTTTCGCATATTCTATGCCATGGCTTTTTTTTATACTAATCGAATTTTTTATCGGATTTTTTTTTCTAATCACATTTTGCCGTAAATGTACCCATTGCATAAGGCCATTACCGTAAGTTTTTTTTCGACTGAGTTGACTGAACATGAGATTATAGTATTTCACTTCGACGCTTATTTCATTTACTTGTTGAAGAATTGCTGGTGTTTCAGACAGAAAGTAGACGTATGCTAATCCATCAAAATTCGAGGATTTGAGTAAATGCAGGATGTATCGATATATGAGAGAACTTGAATTCAAAATCTCATTATCTCTATCACAAATCATTATCGAATTATAACAACAATATATATCCGTATATAATGGCAATAATACAAACCAAAACTTACTTGAAATAAAGAGGTCTAAAAATAATCATGTGTTTCCCTCATTATAAAAAATCGAACAATACATGTAGCAGCCGAAGGGTCTAGACCGAGGCCTATAAATGCTTGCGCATCGTCGAGAGTCGTCAGTGCGTTCTCATTATTCCGAGAATCTGTCGCACCTCATCATATCAAATTCCCTGCTCTAACTTCTCTACAATTTTCCGCTAAATCTGATCACATTCATAACCGGATTTTAATGTTGTTTGTGTTTTCTATGGTGATATAATTCAACTCAGCAGTTTCGGTTTTGAAGCGCTATGTATTGTAGGGATAGAGAAGATTGCTACAAATCACGAAATCATGAGATATCATATTCTTTACGCATGCATTTAGTAAAAGTTCCGTATCCGCTTGTCCAATTGGCGTCAATTCTTAGGTAACCTTTCTGTGTCTATATTTTGATGCGTGGTCTTTTTTATTTTGCTAAGCTAACAAGAAAATGTCATTTTCTTCCAATAGACAAATGTGGGATGCATAGGTTGTTGCACTACACCACAGTAACATGTAATAATCTATTTGGCCGCACCACACACGTGTAATATTTCATTTCCAATTGAGGTCGCTGACCGCTGACATTAAAATGGTGGTTTCCGGTTCCTTTCACTACGGAATATGACGTTTTTAGAAGAGTTACATTCAATTTATATTGTCGAGTTATAATGGTTTTGTATTTACTCCGAGTAAGGAACGAATGACTCCGAATTCAATGTTTTACGTTATATTTTAGTTCAGTCTGCAAATTGTTTAAGAATTATCGCAAATACGAGCAATGAAAACTTGCTCGTTACACCAAACTGCATGTAACTTTGTCCGATAAGCCGCCGCATAAAAGGACAGGTATAAATGAGCATTTCAGCGCATCGGGAAGGTGTAACCTTACGTAACCGGGCACTCGTCTAGACTGGCTGTCATTGAAACCCCTTAAGCCTTCTAATATTCATTTCTTTTATTGCGCCGCTGTTAAAATCTAGCCTACGATTTTTGCAAGGAATACAAAACAAATTGCAGTGACTTAGCGGCTATTTCTGCTTAAGTCGCTGGCTACAGGCATTGAATTAGTGTTATGTCCCGAGAAAATTAGGTCACATTCTTTCGTGAAGTTTCCTTCACGAGCGTTCCAGCTGGGTAAAAGCCTTTGAGATACAACCCACGAAAACATAAATGTCTGTAATTCTGTGTTTGTACAAGTAAACAGCACTCTGTATTGCTCCCAAAGAGTGTATGGTATGAGTCAAAACATACATATATATCTGACAAATTATTTGTTATCTCATTACATTAGCAGCGCCAGGGATCTCATACATTATTGCCTCTACTCATAGATATATGTTCTTCATTCTCCACCGTTGATGCACACAGAGTCATTAGCTCGATCCTGGTTCCTCACCGTTGCTGTGGCACTGGCAAATTATGATATAGCTGCAGGAGAAACGCGTTTGTGTTTGCGTTTTTTTTTATTGCGGAAAAAGAAACGTGGGTACCGGTACGTATTTTTGTGATGCGTCTGAGAATGAGGTTTACTGTTTTGCAATGGCAAAAATTATACCAAAAAGTTTTGAAACATATACCCGTCAAAAAAAGTAACCTATATTTTTGTCAGACCGATTTTTAATCAACTTATAACAATTTTGCTAAAATAAAATTTTGCATACATATAGTTTAGCCATTTGTTAACACAAATATTGATTTAGATTATTGCTATTGTTTACCATTTTCCTACAATGTGTGAAAGAAGTGAGTGGGGGTATGCAAAATTCCACGCAAAATCGATGTCCAGTCATGCATTGTGTGCTTGAAGTGATAGGCATAACTCTTTAGAATTTTCTTATTTACAACTGTGTGTATCGAGATTTCATGTAAGTCTGATGGTCAAGTATTAATTTATGACAAATCATTACTTTTTGATCCGAAACGAATAAAAATATAATCATATTGCAGAGAAATAAGGAGTTTTACAAGAAACCGTCAGATCGATTTATCGAAAACCAGGTGGAATGCGCATTTAAAATTAGCGAATATATGGTGGAGCATGTCCAATTATTGTTAATTATAATAATGAATAGCAGTTAGAATTACCTTTTCATCAAAAGATCGAAGATGAAAATTTAGTTTGATGGATCTAAAACACAAAACGGGAATGTCCCTTGATTCTGCACGGAATTTTGCATACCCCCGGTCCATACTTTGACACATTGTGGGCATTTTTAAAACAACAATAATACTCAAACTTCACATTCATGTAACCAAATGATTGAACTAAACCTATGCGAAATTTCATTGTTGTATGAATGGAGAAAGTTGAAAAAAATATATTTTGAAAAAAATATAGGTTTCTTTTTTTGACGGGTTTTATTTATTCTGTTTCAAGCAACAGAAAACTTTTGTGACTGGTATTAAAACAAATGGGCGAATTTACTTTTAAAGGGCAAAACGGACATGCGTTGGAACGCAATGTTTATAACGAGATAAAAATATGATCTAAAAGCTCATCATATCATGGATAAATTATTTTTTACAAGCCAAGACAAATAACACATTTCACCTATTTTGCACGATCCAGAACGCTAATAAATCTCCGTCATCCGCAATCCCCTCATACATAAGTCATTACGCACGCCTGAGCAGCCATGTGCTCATGCGCAACTATCTCAATGACCACCACTGCCCACTCTATGTGCACTTAAGTTAGGACGACCCTGGACATAAAACATTATCCAGGCACGGGCCATACATCAAAGTGCACCTTGCGGCAGCTATGGTGGGGAAGAGGTCGCGGCTATGCATTGATGCGCTTTTGCCAAAATTGAGCAATATAAATGTGCATAAAATTTGGGGAGGGGGTCCATTGTATGACTCTGCATAAGTGATATGTGTTTTGGGGGACCGTCCTGCCGGTCTGGTTTCAATTTCGCTTTTTGACAGTATCTCGACAGTGAGTATCGCGTTGACATGCAAATGAGTCAATGTGATCTCGTCGACGAATATTTATTTCAGAGCTGCTCAACGCGATTTACATGTGATTCGACAATCAATGAGGCAAAAAGAAAAAAAAACAACGCAGACTAAAGTGTTTGATCTGGAGGGCTTGGGTTGTATGCAAAGCTGCTATTTGCAGAGAACATTAATCCCTCATGTTGTTATCCGGACGCGGACGCAATATATAACGTTACCTTCCTTAAAAGTTGCAGTATTGGTATTAACGTCAATGAATCAATCATTGGAAAAGAGACACGAAAGAAAGTGCTTTGCTGCAATGCGCAAAAAGGGTGACTTTCATTAATTAGCTGCTTGGGACAAACACATGCGCCTGTTTTCTCTCGAAGACTGAAGTATCGAATCTTGGCTGATTTGAGAAGCGAATTCAATCAATCTCATTACGTATTTCGATAAAAATGAATAGTAATTTTGATTTGGCCCATCCCTTAGCTTCGATATATCAAGAGAACATGCTTATATCCCTCTAAGATCAGCGTCAAATTCACAATTCACACTTTTTGCCCATCCTAAACCGTGTTTCTAGCTTCCTGATTTCAAGTGGTGTTTGCTCGATCTACGGCTATGGGTTGCCAATGAGGAGATATCAGCTTGCATAAATCGATGGCCCCCGCACCTTGTCCAAGCATGCGTGAAATTGACACGTCAGATAATGAGCCCCGTGCGTAAAGAAGCCCATGAGAAGACGTGAGGCGAGAAAGATTTCCCAAGATTAACCAAGAAATCTCAAGTAGGCATTTACAAGATTGGATACATGATTCTGTGAAGTAATGGAAATATAGCATTTAGATGAGGGGGAAGAGGGAGAGGGGGCTGTGTACGATTAGGCGATTTTTACTGAAAACCTTAATATGCATTTCTTAATGTTTAGAAAGTATCCGAACCCAAATCTATTGAGGATTTCAAATATAGGCTACGATGGTATTTGAGTATATATCGACTATATGGATGATATCAACTCTAGAGAGGGCCTGGTAACGGTTGGCTAGGCGCGTGTGTTTGGGCGGAATGATCTTCAGAATAAATGGCACTGCTTCTTCACGCACGCTGCACACTGGCATTTCATCTTACAAACTACAAGGGCTAATGGTTGCAAGAAGGCATCGCGCCTTTACTCATCGGCCGTAACCGAATGCACAAGTGGCGGAGGAATTATCTATCTACTTTTTGTGATCTTTGTGTGTTCTTTAAGTTGCTCTATTCCACTGTTTTTTAAATGTTTGGAGAGGAAACAAATCACTGTTGACTTATGATATTTTTCACATTCCATAACATTTTACAAAAGTACATACAATGAGTGTGTCAGTATAAGGTAGGCACAGTTGCTTCGTCGAGAAAAAGCATAATAGTAAGCATATATAGCTTATATAAGCACGGCAAATCCCGCCAAATAAACCATGCGAACCGCGCGCGATAATGCAATAAACGGCGCGCATTTCCGTCAATAAGCATAAAAGTGTCACAATATTCCAAGACTCTTGAGCAATGCAACAAGACTCTTCACTTCTACAAGTAGATGATACGGGGGACCCTTAGGGGGACATAGGGGATCGAAGGAGGGAGAGGGTGGGAGTTAGGAAGGGGGAGGAGTAGATAGTAAAGTGTGCTTCTAGCTCAAGTCTTCCCTCATGCATATATGCATGATCACTCTCGTTGTCGGGAGCATTAATGCAAAAAGCCACGGCGATCAAAAGTACACACAGAATTAATCAAGATATTGGCAACGGTATCCCTCTCAAGTGTGTTTACAGAAGCCCTGCCGTATTGGCTTTCACTGTTCCTGCCCTGGTTGTAATGTCGCAAAAAACACTAAAGTGTCATGGCCTCCATCTTGTTTGACCTCGTGATCTCCTGGCATCTTTGTTTATTCTTTGGCTTTTGTTTTCCAGGAGCGGGGTGTTAACAAGGGTTTTTGTGGATGTCGTGCCCCCGGATTTCCCCTCGTTTTCCGGTATATGATGACAATGACAAACAATAAAGCGTGTAGCGTCAACGGGATGTGTCAATGGGACCATATGCTAATCCAGATATTGAACCCATTTATGGTAACCTTGACGAAGTTCAAATTGAATTGTGGTGCTGCAACAGTCCTTTCAACCTGACCTACTATTGAAATTTTATTTTGATGTAATTGCGAAACTCGAGAAGAAATAACAATTTAAGATAAGATGAAAAATGTCATGTTGACCTCAGTCAATATACTCTGTGACTTTTAATTAATTTTCATTCTAAACCATCTATAAGATTGCAAAAAAAATATTTAAAACAGAATTGTATAAATTTACATTCTTATATTAAGGAAGTTTTTTTATGATAGATATTTTCAATTAAGCATTATTTGCAATTATAATTTGTCTAATTTCAAAGGCATTTTTCTGCACCACAAACATATGGAATTTCTTTTGAGGAATCTATATGAAACACATGTTTCTCAAAGTTTGAATGAAATATCTCTAGGCCTACAACATACTACATTACTAAATATTTGTAAAAATGGCCATTTAGATTGTATTTAGTTAAGACCCGATTCAAGAACGTTTCACTGACGTCACAACCTTAATCGCTTTTCATTCGCCATATGCACTTCAAAGGACTCAATCTCATCAGAACGGCGTTATATCAACATTTGGTTCGCGTGCGATATTTTCATTTTTCCATCTAGCTACATGATGAAGAGTGCTTATAACTAACACAACAATGCAATGCGTAGCGAAAAAGGTAAGGCAATGATTTTCAGGGGGTCCAATCGCAGACAATCCGTATTGAAAATGTGCATCCACGGTTAAAAGAAGCAACAAATGGTTGAAAAGATGTGACGGATTTCTACCAGGCAGGGACGGGACCACACCGTGAGTCCCAGACACAAAACACAAAATCAAGAGGGTTGTGCTTTGGGTTTGCCTTATTGCGTGGAAGATATTAGTCGGTTTTGAAAACCTTGAATTATGCAGCATGAGAAACAAAATATTAATAAAACGCTATGAAAGATTACATTTGTATATCATCAGCCGAACGCTAGTATAGAAGAGAGAGAACATCATCTTCTATAGGTCATGAATAAGAATATCATGGCAATGAATTAACAACGTTACTATAAGCGTTACCGACATAGAAGATACGTACATTGTATATAAATCCATAAATCTCAACCATCAAATAAATAACCAGGTGGTACGAAGCAAAGATTAGGGCCTTCACGATCAAGGGGCCACCAAGATCTCAACCACCGTATATCACTCTCCTTCGGATTTGTTTTTCCCGCCGCCACGATAACCTTGACGACATTTGGCCGGGTGACACCACGCAGACGGTAATTGGTCATGATTTACAACACTTTTCATTTGTACCCGAGTCGAGTGTCCAGCACTCCAGATCTGACATGACAACGGGTCTCAAAAAAAAAGAAAAACACTTTTCGTATCCCCCAACGATAAGGATCAATTCGGTACGATACGGGGTATCACCGAAAGAGGACATATAGTTCCCGATGATAAGGAGCGATTCGCGTCAAGTACGGGGTGGTTCCATAAGAGGTCATGTAGTTTCGAATGGCAAATCAACCACCGTGAGTGTCCTTAAGGCCCTTATCCAATAAAAGCCATCCAGTAGCATGATTGTATCTGGCATTGGTTGCTACTCTTTAAGGACGATGCGGGCGCTTAGTCAAATACGGGTACAGAAGCAGACATGGTTTCGAAGGCGCGGTTCGATATTGGGAGTGTTCTTAAAAGCACTTTCTCAAACATCCTGGTACTTTGCTAACGGAGCATTGTAGCTTCGAAGTGAAATCGGAATAGGAGTCGGGAGGTAGGTACGGGATGGTTTCCCTTTACGCGAAACAGCGCCAGAAATGTTGAAACAAACTCAGTTGGTTCTCTTCAAATAAAAGTTTCTGTATTTTATTGCGAGCTGTGTCTTTTGATTCAACATTATTCCATCAAAGACCAGACAATCTTTGATGTTTCACATACAATGTGTTATTGATAATAATTATTGCGACGCTGAAAAACTATGTTGAAAAAACTATTTGCTCCGTATTTCAGACACATATGGCATCCGTCAGGACCTTAATCCGCCATTGACATTTTAATTATAATCACAAGTAGATGTTTTTTTGGTCATTATGTATCATGTGATAAGAGAACCTACAATAAGGGTGTTTCCGTAAAACACTTTCCCTCGCATCTTTTCTATGGAACACTAATGAACGCTTCCGTGCTAAAGGGTGCTAAATTGATTTTTCCACTGCCTCAACCAAAATAAAAATCATAAAGCGAACATTTTGTAAAGTGTCAAAAGATAACGATTTTGAGTTTCCATGTATGATGAATTTCTATAAACAGTTTTTTTATTATATGGCACGTATAATTGGTAATATTTACCCGGTTTTTGCAAAAGTCATTTTTAGATAACCCTTTTTTCGCTCAAAGAGAAAACTTGCAACTTCCCAGACCCAAGGCTGAAAGTATGTCTGAGAGCCCACAAGCAAAAATGGCTTCAGTGTTGATACATTTGCCCGTTACTTAACATGTTTTTATCATTATTTTAGTTCTATAGGCTTCTTATTTTCGGTATGGGTTTTATGTGTTGAATTCTTAAGTTAATGACTTATTTATCGAGGTTTAATCTCTCGATAAAGAATAATTATTCGGCATTCTTCTATGGCTGCATTTATCATGATTATCCATATAACGAAAAAGTCAACGTACGGTAAAAGCTGAAGTATTTACAACCCTCTTTTGAAATTTACAATGGCGCCAAATATGATGACTTTCTTCTTAAAGTTGATACTCGCCACACTTTTGTTATGATTATGAGGCAGCTTATACCTCCTCCTCCTCCTCGATCTTTTATGGTCTAATCTTTATGAGGTCATATCCCACTTTTTTTGTGGATGTCCATAAACGTGAATAGGGATTTTGAAGAGCCCCATTGAAGCCAAATGGTCATAATGCGGTAAGGGTCAGTCCCAATGTTTAGTGTCCTCTTCTATGGAGGTGAAATAGCCCTTGGCCTTGTGCTTGATACCCCTCGAAATATATAAGGGGAGGAGTAGGGCAAACAATCGAATAGCTTCCGTGCATTAATGAGTTAAGTTGATTTGAGCTGATTTAATTTCTCAACATTTTACGAAAAACAACCTTATGTTAACTTAAATGCGAAAATATGTATAGATGATCATATTTCGAAATATTTTGATAAACAAAAAATCTGAATTGTAATCAAATTTAAAAGACAACATTATGCCCACGGCAAAATCTAAAGTCAACCATTTTTGAAGTAAAAAAAAAGAAAATGATGAAAATAATTTAGGTCCGGAGCATTATAAATTCTTAAGATATTCAGGCCAACATCTCAAACCGTTCCAATAACCTACATCCAGTGGTAAATGTGTTTACTATATGTCTGAACTTTTCGTACCTATTTGTTTTTACATTTCACATAAATTCAATTTACATATTATAATGAACAAAAACTCAATTTCTTTTTCGTCCCATATGTTCCTCATTTTTATTCAATTGAAAATCGCTCTGAAGGGCCTCTTCTAGCTTATTTTTTGGCAATGAATTTAATGATTATTCAATATCATTTTAATGCTTATATCTTGACTTGGTAAAAATAGCAACTTTTTCTCATTAATTTCGAGACGAAGTGATACTCTTTGGCATAGTTATTGTTTATAAACGATAAGAAATCTGCGACGATCACTTAATGGCAAACACTTCAGGTTGATAACTATTCCGTAAATGTTCCTAATTTTCAAACTTTTTGAATATAATATTACCCCCACTAGCGTTTTGCGCGGAGTGAAAATGATTTTGATGACGACAACACACTCATAACAATTTGAGTTATGAAGAGATGATGATTTCATACTTTCAATGAGTGAATGGAATCTTGCACCGTAATTTAGGAACATCTTTCAGCAATAAAGCATGCACCCCATCCATCACCATAAGCCTCCCTCCCCAAGCTTGTCACCGTATATATGTTTCTCCAAAACATATTTGAAGTTTATTTCATTTCAAAGCTAAAGTGAGGGTTATGAAATACCACCCTAACGAGTCTAATCCCCGATATTGATACAATATTCAGAGACACCTTATAAGTCATTGCAATTTGTCACTTTTGAGAAGCAGCAGGGGATTCTGCTGTATCAACAATTATATATCTAATGACAATGACCAGACATTAATATATCAGGAAACCCTTGAGCTTCAAGGCCTGTTGGATTAGTTCAATATGTCTGTACGGATTCGTCTGTATGCAAAACAGACCCAACATTAACCAATCTCATACCCCAACCATCCCCCCTCCCCTTTTTGCCCTTATTAAAAAACCATCGGGTTCCAAGGCCGGTTGGATTCTGGTAAACTATACTGTATGTATATGTCTGTATGTAGAGTGGTATCACCCTCTCAACATCCTCTCAGACCCCAACCCCCGCCCGTTCATATCCGTTATCACAGTGAGTCTCCAAATTAGTACCATACCACAATTTACAAATTGACCTCTTAAAAGGATCGTCCAGACAGAGAAGCGATTAAAAGGTCCTTGCGCAACTGTAGCAGTTGATTTATTGCACATATTGTTATATCCGAGCGCTAAATATGGAGTAGTAGATTAAGCTTCGCGGTATCTGGGGGATTGCCCTAAAGATGATATATTGCCTTTTAGCGAGTCATATATATGAAGACACAGTCGTGTTAAAATGACACGTTATTTGGTGACACGGGTGATTTGTCAACGGTCGGAACACAACTTGAACTTCTGGTGTGTTTAAAGCCGTTATTAAAGTATCCAGGAGTTTATCTCTGATGAACCGTGTGCCTCGTAAACTATCTTCGCGTAACAATTTTGAAAATGATTTATGGCTATGATCATAATGCCTGGTAGATCCAGGCGGGTTATCTAAAAGTCATTTGTTTCGCAGTAATTAATACTTTTTATCTATAAGTGATTTTTGTTTATATATTTTTTTTCTGTCCAAGATATAAGCTACGGAGTTTTTTTATCAATTAATCATAAATCAAAATCTGACAGAGGGTCAATATCAAGTGCTAAGAATATTTTTGCAATATCATTCTCATGTGAATCACAAGCGAAAAGGGTGTTTATATTTCAAAAAGTGAGAGATGATTCCCTTATAAACTCAGAAAAAGCATATATTTTGTGTTATATTTGTTTAAAATATGAATATTTTCTAAACATTGTACATTTATTACATACCTTTCCAGGTGTGGGTCCCTGCACCTTGCCCACATTCCTAAACAAACATGGCGGCATGGGCGGCGGGTTATACTTGATGACCTCCCGGAAGTTGGTCGGAAAGAAACATGGCGGAGGTTCCGGTTCCGGTGCATCTTTCTTCTTCCGCTTTTTCGAAGAGGAGGAAATGCTGAATTTTTGTGCCGCTCTGTAATTAATGGAA
>LQRL01091377.1:5046-20246 GCA_001703475.1 Hydroides elegans | reverse complement strand
TTTTGTTCACAGTAAGTTTTTTCCTTAAATGCTAAAACATACTTCAGAACTCAGGTAAAACATCCTTCATTTTATTGCACAAAAACTTTCATTAAAAAAAATACATATATGTTTATAGTTTCACAAATTGTCAATATCCCCAAGGCATTTATTTTTAAGATTGGTTTACAATTAAATAATCGATAATGCAGTATTACTAAAATAAATTCAAACACATAACAATAAGTATATTTGTAAACGAAATTCACACCTTCACGCTACATAAATAATTTCCATTAAACTTTAACTCATTGTCCTGACAAAATGTATGGCTAGAGTGACAACGTGTGCTCTGGAACATTTGCAGATTTTAAAATATAATACATATTTTTATGAAAGTCATATTTTTGCTACACGCCCACTACGTTCAATGGTATTTAAAACGACACATTTAGTTTCAAAAGTAACATCTTCCCCTTAATGAATCCTGACCATCAAATTTTCACATTTTTTGCGAGTGAAATGTTTTTAATGCAGGTAACAAGCTCGAGATGGTCTTACTCATTGATCCAGAGCGAAACACTCGACTCATCGAGGCGAAACGTTCAACTCACTAAGCCCCAAATAGTAATCTCCTCCAAGATCCTTTTTAACTAATAGCATGACTTAACCATCAATTTCGATTGCAATCAATAGTGATGGTCATTTACACAATTGCCATGAAGAGCGAAACGTTCAACTCACACTAATCCAAGCGAAACTTCCAACTCACTCACTCAAATGAATAACTCACATGTTTATACCAATTCAGGGTATCTTTCATTTTTTGAAGGCCAAAAACCAGGGTAAGTATACTTGCCCTGGAAAATATCAGGGCAAGTATACTTACCCTAACATAGTCAGGGCAAGTATACTTACCCTAGGGCAAGTATACTTACCCTAGGGCAAGTATACTTGCCCTTAAACGAATAGATACCCTGTAACATATATATCGTTCATTGATAAGTGCAACTTGGGCATAACAGACTTTTCGCTGGAAACTTTATGGCACATCATGTCACTTTTGGAGACTTAATGGCCCGAAACGTTTTGGTCGGAGACTTTTTGGGCGGATACCGCTTGTCCCATTTAATGGTAAAGGCGTCTATTTAGAACTTTACCAATAAGACGTCATATTGATTACACATAAAAGTTGGATGAAAATATAGCTTTTTGGTTACCTCACACTTTGAAAACTATGACAACCGGATTTATATATATAAAAAAAGCAAACTGTTCATCCCATTTAATGAAATCAGAAATGTATATCCTCATTCAGCCTATCCTTATATCCTTTTATCGAGCATCCTAAGTTTTTATGAGTATTTTCATATACATGTACACTTTGTTCAAATTTCGAATCCCAGTCGCTTTTCAACAGAGGAGGCATATTAATAGTGTTTGAATCATTCTTATAATATTCATACGTAGAATACGAAAACAATATTATCAAAAAAGGAGAGAAGATAATAAAATAAGGAAACATGCATCAAAGCTCACTAAAATTATACGAGTCATGTGACGTTACCTTAGGATTATACGCAATGTTAATGCTTATGTGCGCGTCGGGCTGCTTTGGAAATATGCTGGCCTTTATGGGATTTCAACGAGAAAAACACAAATCACCAACGACGTTTTTATTCCAGTGCCTAGCAGTTGCGGATACCACCTTTTTGATTTTGTTTGCCTCTTGTAACGGCGTGGATGGGTTTCTACAATGTGCTGGCAGTTTTTCGCGACATTACCGGTGCCATAATCAAGCATACATGTTCTACGTTTGTGACCCGTTTATGTATATGGCCCACCTATCGTCCGTATGGGTCATGGTGTTTCTGAGCGTCATACGATTCGCTGCGATCAGGTATCCCCACCAATTCAATACGACTTTCAACTTCGCAAGGGTTAAGAGAGTTTGTGGACTCGCCTTAGGCTTATTCGTGTTCATCGGGATGATTCGGTTTGCGATAATGGAGGTTGGAGAATCAAACGGTATGAATATGGATGCGAATCTATCGACTATTTTGCCCATTTTAATGAATGAATCGGACACATCTTATTCCTTCAGCAATGGATCAAACCCGGATACCATGGCAAACGAAACATGCGTAACAATACGCCCGAGAAATAATATACTATACATAATTTATTTCGCGGTCACAAGTATCATCCATGCCGTTATTCCCGTTCTAGCAATGGTGATCTTAACTCTCTGCATCATCATCGCCTTGTACAAGAGAAACAACGCAAAGCGAGAATCAACTCAAAGACAACAGCAACTCAGAAGCATCACGCGGACTCTTCTCGCCATTGTGATCACATTCAGTACCAGCATTTTGTTAAGTTTCCTCTTGGCGATATTTCTGAGTGAGGCGGAACTGTTCAGTTACTTCGTCGCCAGATCGCTTCTGGTCATGAACTCGGGAATCAACGTTGTTGTGTATGTGTCGCTTAATAAACACTATCGCCAACTTATTCTGGAGCGATTCTGTATCCAGATCTAGGAATATTGTGATACCAGACAGTTTGATGTCTATTTTAGTATTTTTCTGAGCGAAACAGTTTAAGCGGTATTTGAACGCTTCAGTCCGTACCATTTCGATCCCTACCACGTTGGACACTTTGGCTCGTCTTGAAAAGATACTTCGACCACTGCAAAAGACACTTCGTTATATAAATTCGTGGCTTACCACCCACTAAATGAAATAATATTGATAGACTATTTAAAAAAAACGCAACATATTGTAATGAAATTATACAAGTGGGAAAATCACGCAAAAAAGCTTGTATGCGACTCTTTTGAAATATCTCTATATTTTACTATCGTTTTCTTAAACAAAGATTTGTGATTTTTATCTCTCTTGAAAACCATAAAATTCAATAACTACATTGAAATGAAAAATAAAACCATGTTTTACTTCGATAACGTTGTGTTGTTTTTCTGAAGCGTAAATGACTGTGCCATACTTCTTGGTGCTCTTGTGCCCTGATTCCTGTGAGCTCTAGCTGCTCCCGAATGGGGCTTGAGATTTCTATTTGTGTTTTCATTGATGTTTTGCCCTAATCAGACTAAACGTTAAGAGACATGTGAATTGATTTGTGGTCCAAATCACGGAATCGCAGGCTTTGCAATCATGTAAAACGAGTGTGGGCTGAAACGGGTCTCAAAGGGCCGTTCCATCATTACATGGAATCCCCCCTTTTAGAGGGAATTAAGGGATATGGGTATTTTGTTTCTTCTTGATATACATGTAGTTCTATACGTTATTTCCTTGAATGTTATTGACTTAAGTGATCAAACTATTTTCTTTGATACATGTATGGAACAGTAAAACATAACTTATTCCTTGTTTTGATATGTTTGCGTTTTTGATTTTATTATTATATTTATATTTTTTATATCTTAATCTATATATGATCAATCATATATCTATGCTATAGATATTAATTGAGGACAGAGAAGCAGATTTGTCATATAAGTAATAGGAATTTTCGTTCTATATATTTCCATCTCGGAAGCATTTTTAGCAGCACCAAGAATATATTTTTCCACCAATTAGCAGATGCATTAACTCATAAGTAAAAATAATTCTTAACAACTGGAACAATATACATAAACACACTTCTGGCCCTGTATTGCTTAAATGAAATCTGTTATGATATATGGAGGATATTGGCTAAAAATGGGAAAACAAGTTGCAGCCCGAACCAATCAGTCATTTCCAATATGATGTGTGTGTTTTATTTATTGCTGATAAGGAACATTATTTGCTGCAAGACAATAACCCAATTTGCAATGCCTTCACTTTTCCTTTTGCTTTTCTCCGCTCCATTCGTTTAATGGAAAAGGGCGTCTGGCAGATTTCATTAGGATTCCTTCAAAGAATAGGCATCAAACGCCGCCATAGTCGCCGATATTTGACTTTGGAGGTCAAATGAAGGTTTCTGCGGAATAACGGCGGTAATTTAATGGTGCAAACAAAATAGTGCCGACAAGAGAAATGAAGAAACGGATGAGCGATAAATCAGAGAGATATGAACTGATTCCAACTATTGGCAAGAGGTAAAGTGTGCTCTTGGGAATTCGTTGAAATAAAGACCATTTTGTAAATGAACGCATAAATTATATTAAATATATTATATAAAAATTAAATATGAATTTAGAACCGCAGACAGAAGTCCAATTAGTGACTACAAATCCTATGTTCTAAGTATTGAGGAAAAGGAAAAAATATGATTTAGAACCAGGCATCGGCCGTTCCTCATAGCAATTTGTTCCAAAATAGGGACAGACACGGAATATGTTATGCGAACAATTATTGCTTCCATAATAATGTCATGGGTAATATGCTCAGGGACCCCTAAATCCCCAAGCTTTTCCAGAATAAATGCAACAAGCTAAAAGGGTTTGTCCGAGCACTAAATTTAGGTTAACTGTTAGATAGCTTTCAACCCAAATTGGCCCGTATACAAACCGTATACTTTTATGACTTTTGGTCATAACCATAGATAAAAGTTTTTTTTTAGAAGCAAGGATTCAGAGCCAATAGATATCCGCAGGTAGCAGTTTTTTTTATTACAGGCGTGAAGACTGCCTGTATGTCGCAACACAAAAGGTTTTCGATTTGGTGACATAGAAAACACATCTATAATTCACAGGAATACGATTTGTTATATATCATACTCCTTACAGGTTTACTACGACTGCCTTTCTAATTACATTGAGCCATTCTCCCATGCCGATTCCAGACAATTTATTCGATTTTCTATCGTTAATCGAATAAATATCTTGAAGCAAATGTTTAAGTGATTGAAGGTAAAATTGTGTTTGCCTAATGTATTGATATACTTCGGGATGCTTTTCGGCTACGTTTAGATGGATCAGGCAATCCTTCGATTTTATTTGAAATTGTTAAAAGTTTGTCCTGGGTAAAGATACATGTAGAAGGTTATGCAGCTGCAATGATATGTGTTAACATTATTTGATATCAGAAGAGCTATTGAAAAAGAACTTATATGAAAAGAACTTATATGAAACTCTGGGCGCTTTCGTTATTAAATTGGAGCTCCAAATAAACTTCCCTCCCGAGAAGCCCAGACACTGACTAATAAGTAAGTAGGGCTTAGCAGACTTTGTGAAGCAGGGTCTTATTTAAAGTCAAAGAGCGTCTGAAGACAGATAACGGCAAGGAAGAAAACGCCAGTCCGATTTAACGAAGCCACTTATCATTCTGCGGTGAAATGTCAAGGCGCATATATCAAAAAGGACTCCGTGTGACGTATACGATGTCGCTGGCGTTAGACTTATGAACATGGAACCTATATGTTAGGGATATACTTACATCATGTGACTACGCATAGCATGGTAGATCATAAATGATATAGCATTTCAAGTATTTCTTTAATTGGTCATGTTTCATTCCTCTACCATTTCGTGTACACAATAATTATTTTTAAAATTGCAATAATAACATATCAACTATCTAGCTAGACTCAATATACCATACCTGCTTGAACTGTCCACGAGCATGTAGACTGTCTGGATGCAATCTACCCTGGACCCTTCTCCCATCAGCTGAATAATTCACCAGCACCTGTACACACGGAAAGAAGACCTCTTTGCACGCACCTTTGCCCTTCTGCTTATTCTTCTCTTTCACCGAACAATGCGTACAGGGCATATATCTATTGGGCGTATACGTGACATTGGCTACCACGCATATAGATGGTCCATAGCTCATATCCAATGCGTATTCGCGCACAATGAGGACGCCGCATGAAACGAGAATGCAAACGCAGATGACGGCGATTGTGACCAGGATGCAGTTGCCCGCGCGGTGTCGGAAGGTCGCTGGAGGAACGGAGCCACCGCCGCCGCCACCTGGGGGCGCTTTGATCGCGCCTGCGAACATGGCGGGTGAAGGTGGTTTACTTTGCTAGCCTGTGTTTGCTATGTGTCAATCAGTTCTATTTATAGCAATGTTTTGGGCCTAATATCGCTAATATTCAATTCCAGTTCAGGAGCTTTTGCATTTGCCATAAATTATCACTAATTCTATTCCGTGTGCAACTTATTTAAAAATCGTTGTTTCTCTTGTAAAGTGGTACATATTTCCATATGACAAGAGTGAAAATATTTGTTGTTTGTAACTTCACTCCACTTTTTTTCTATATAAATTTACATTATATAAATAAAGGATTCATAAAGCCTTCCATATCCACCTATTGTTTTTCTTTGAATATCCGTGAAACATTGTCCGCGTTCGGTTAGTACAGGAAAAAAACTTTCTTTAAATAATTCAACAATATGCACACAAACCGCAATTGTATATCTATAACTTATTAAATGTCAGTTCCCTATTTCATTAATATTATAGTTTTGTTAGCATTTCAGCAGTTAATATATCCAGTACTCCACTATTCCTCACTCCACTCTAGAATTCTCTTTGAACTGCAAAACCCAAACTCAGATAAAAGCCCCCTTACATCAATATTATACAGATGTTTTATCCCGTGTAATTATGTCATGTCAACACAGCGCTCCCAGTCAACCAAGGATACAGTGGCTGGCTCCTCCTCTAAGGCAATAGCATTATCCATAGACCGACCGCATTATGAACAATCCCCCCTTCAGGGCCCCGATTTTGCTCCACAACCATTCCCCGTCGCATTGATAAGAGCGCAAAACTCTGACTCTGAAAGCAACTGCGACGACAAATTCGGGCGCAAAATCCATTCAGAGGCCAACTTGCTCCAATGTGGCAGAATGGGGAGAAGGGGTGGGTTGTGAGCTCCCATTATCCGTGGATGGAGTTGAGAAAATATTGTGACAGTGAAAAGTAAAACGGAAACCCCTACGATTCTATGACGGTGGTGCTAAGGCTTCTTGGAAGAATAAAAAAAACCTAAGACGGATTCCCTTGTTGTTCTGAACGCGTGATAGTTTTCCTCCTGTCAATAGCTGTCTTCAATTTTTACTGCACCGCAAAAAAATGACAAGCATTCCCCGGCGTGTAATCCATATTTTCGGGTGTAATTATCCGGTGGATGTTGTGTTTGTGTTCAGGAGTCGTCTCTTGACGTTGTTTAGTGCCAATTTAGAGGTCTTGTCCTGTAAACGTGGAGAGAGCGGCTGATGGATGTTTGCTGAGCTAGAAGTTTGTTTTTGGCTTCCAATGTGAAATGCTGCGGAGTATCAGATGAAAGAACTTCCAGGTAAAAGCTTGTAGAGATTCACTGCATGTTATTGTACAACATACGGATGTTCTTTTCTGCTATTCTATCTTATACAATTATATCTATATTGAAGTATAAATATTCAAAACATTAAAATGTAAATGAATGTTTCCTCAGATTGAACGATGATTTTGTATCCACTTGAATTAATATATTTTCCATATATGTTTTATTCATGTATCTCATGTGTCTCATGTAACTCCTGTATCTCCTGATTCTGGTTATGTTTTATCAGAACTATGCGAACGACGCCTTGTTTCATTTCCAGATATAAGATAAACGGCAGTAATAACAACTATGACAGCTTTCATTCACTTTCTCTTGCTTTGATATTGAACAAAAGGGGGTCTGCAGTACCAATTTGTATGGAACGGGAGCACTTTGCATGGCTGCAAATCACAAGTTAAATGCTCCGACCAAGGTGACTTTAGAGTGGAAGGCAAATCGGGGCCATTCTCTCCCTTTCTCACTTTCCCATTCGCAGACTCGCTCTGTGACGCACTTGCTTCTGGAAGCCAGAGGGTTTCTCGGTAGCATGGGGTTACTAGGCGACGGTTGACGTTAGTTACCTGCACTTGTATCCTGACATTAAGGATGTCCGCAATTACATTGTAGTAATGTGTTTGAATTTGGGTCAAGTGGTGATAATTGCTTTAAATGTACCTTATAATTGTAGAATATTGTTAGCACGTCTTACTGAATGAATGTTTTGACAACTGATAGGAATTTTACTAAAACGATGAGGCATGGAAAGTCAATTATGATGGTTAATTTCATCCAATTGCACATTTGACCTCTCATTATTAGTGGGATAATTTCGAACGTTTTGTAATTAAATATCTACTCCCCTTGTAGATAAACCGCATTATAAGTGCAAAATGCAAAAGCAACTCATTACATTCCTACAGCTCAACATGCCATCGTTCTGTTACCAACAGGAACCCTAGAAACCCGTTCTTTGAGTCACGACGCAAAGCTCACAAACCACATTGAAGTCGAGGCTCGGGCGACGCACTTAATTTCCTGTTTGCCCGCCGGCTTTGCTCATGGATCTCATGTTGTGTCTCGCTGCTCTAAATTGGAAAATTCATATCACTGTGACTTTGGTCTGTGGTGTGGTGCCGCTGCAAGGGAGCCCCAGGGGTCTCATACATAAGGAATGAAATCATATTTCATTTTCGGTGGGTTTTCCTATTATTTTTTGACACGGCTGCACTGGAGATGTGTTGCTGAGATTTCACGGTTTGGTTATTGAGTCTGATTTATTTCATTTCAGACAGATGAAGATATTTGATGTTTGGATAGACCAGGGATCTGTTTTGAGTTATGAGCGGTGTAAGATGATAAATGATGGTGTCTTTATTAGATCATGTCTTTCATTTAATATCATACAATCTAATATGAAATGGGAATTTGATATGAAAGTGAATCGTCACATCACTTGATCATTTGTATTTAAATCGAATTGCACAGCATGTATCAACTTAATTATAGGTTGTAATATTGTAGCAATGTGTTTTGCGGCAATTTAATTATGATTTAAAAGCTGCTCAAATGAATAAATGTTAAACATCTGTTTGATGAATTCGTTAATGTTTCTTTTTTTCTTGATTTGATTTCACATTCCTTGTGTGATATGAACTACATATAATAAATTATTTATACGTTTATGTTTAGGCAACACTATTAACTCATAAAGCGGTTATGTCCTGGAAGAAATACACCCATCGCCGTCGACTATATCATAACACCATGGATTATTTTTCCTTGACTCGGCCATTTTATGTCCCAAAACCCAGAATGGTTCCTTGGGGCGGATGCCTCTTATAATGGATGGGTCGTGAGGGGTCAAAGATGGAGGTCCCACCCGAATCCCCCTTCTCGCATCCATCACCGAAATGGCGGCAAATAAATCCCTGATAGCATCATACAACGAATAAATATTGTAATTGAACGCAATTGCCCCCACAGTTAATGTTTTATATGGAACTGTGGGTAATGGTATGGAAACGACGGGGATTTGGTGTTATTGCTAATATACACTTTGTATAAGGGTTTTGATTGGTACTTTATATTACATATATGCAGTTATTCTTATCTGAATCCGGTAGTATATAATACGAAATCAATTTGCTTGACCTTAGCAACTGCTTTATTTCATAATAAACCTTAATTTACTTATTTTGGATTTGGAACAGGATATATACTTATTGATTAAATCATACATATTAAAACTATCACTTTGCCAATTGGTGTATTTACCCCCTATTTCCCATCCATTTGATTTTATAAGTAGTTCTATATGCAAAGAACAAAATAACAGAAATGGCATGTTTAATGATTTTCATTATCAACTGGACCTATGCGCCTCAGACTTCATTATTTGCGAGCCGATGTGTCCAGTTTAGGGCCCATGTATCAATGTTGTGGCTCTTAATCGATGCTCCATTCCCGACACTTAATGTGTCAATGTCACTTGTGGGAGTCCGAGCTAAAAGGCCTTAATGTCCAATTTACGGGATTAGCTATGTGTTGCTCAAACAATATTGCAATATGGTTTCATGGTATCCTCACTTTTGACTTCTTTATGGTGATTGCTATATTATTTTGTTATTTTTTAAATAAAAATATTAATTTTCACCCTTTGTTAATGCTTAATTTAACTCTATGAAAATCGTACGTTATTATGTTATTTGTAACGAATGATTTTACAAGGCTTTACAATGTATTGCAAGTTAGATCAACATGTACATTAGTAAGATTAAACGATAAGCGACATCCGGAAAACTCTCATATTGGTTCAAACCTTGACAATTCATTATTATATGGGGTCAGTTATTTTAATTGTGTGTTTTTTTTTCATTATACGAATACTGCATAGGATCAAGGAATCCCGGAGAAAATTCATATAGGATTATATCACACCATTTTTTTTGTCAAAAGCTATGAGAAACCCTAGCATTGATAATACTTTTTCAGAGTAAACCTAAACATAAACAAAATTTATTCATAATTGTTATATTACAATAAATTTTAAAATTTCATTGTTCGTTCATACACGCATTAATTATACCATGTTGGACTGGATTTATTCATAATTGCAATTAAGGTAGCTTCACAAAGGACAATACCTTATTTCAATTAATGATTCAGAGTCAGAATGGGTTATGCAATTGTTAGAGAAAATTGCAATCCAGATGAGAGGTAGAATGTTTCTTTTCACTTTCATGTTTTGCTTGCTATAAACTGCAAAGTGGATTGTAATTTAGTGGACGGTTGACATATGTGAGATCACTTTAATGTTTTTGATTGCAACCGAGTCCAATGGAGAGTGCAATTTGTTTATGAGTTGACTCGTGTATATTCGCTTTCATGTCTTATTGCAATTACATGTTAAAATGTTCTTTTCGTGTTGCAAACATGTATATGGTGTGATTTGTTTTCGAAATAAACATGTTGCAAGCATGTATTTGATGTGATTTGTTTTCGAAATAAACATGTTGCAAGCATGTATTTGATGTGATTTGTTTTCGAAATAAATATGTTGCAAGCATGTATATAATGTGATTTGTTTTCGAAATAAACTTTTGATTTGAGTTGATATTTTATATAATACATGTAAGCATGTTTAAGTAATTGGTATTTTCTCCTTTGGCATTTATCTTATTCCGGTTTTTCTTCAAGGGTTACATTTTCTCCTCCCACCGGGATCAACTTTGATTTCGTAAATAATTATATGTAATTGGATTTAAGTGTATGCCTTGTGAAATGTGTGAGTTGTGTCATAAATTATTGTAAATGTGTTATTAGAAGAATCAAAATTACCTCGTCTTATGTGCCATCTGTTTTATTCAATTGCAAATAAAAAAATAAAGAAAGATACAATTCATGTTTTTTTCCGTTTTATTAAAAATATATCATCGATAAATGCGCAATGTAATATATAATGTCAACTAAAACACATTTTATCACGTAATTAATAACATTTTCGATGCTTTCTTAAAAGTGTAAATATATAATACTAAAATACACAAACTAATTTATCATTTTCGCTACCCTTATTTAATTCCTTTGAAATTACAATCAAATTATCATTACAAAATGCAATAATATAAATATAATCATTAAATGGATAAAGCATTATTATGTTGTAAAATAAAACTGGTATGAAATTTTGCTCTGGCTTGCAACTGCTTTTTCGGGATATCTTGCGACTTTACAATCAATATTTTGATGTAAATCAGCGCATTAAGCATATTTCAAGTATATATGATCATTTCCGCTAAACAATATAAAGATTGAGATCAATTATATGTAATTGGATTTAAGTGTATGCCTTGTGAAATTAAGTCGCTTAGTGCGAGTGCCCCTAGTATATGGGTCGCTTTTATATAGAAAAGATTACCTGCCCCAAGTAAAAGTACTATCAACGTATAAAATTCGTGACAGTTATAACGACAGGTAACGAGCGCTACAGAAAATGATTTTAACTAAAATCTAATCTAAAACAAATCTATATCCAAACCAGTGACAAACTACAATTTTACAATATCATATTACAATATCAACATTACACCGAGACGTTATTCCTATCTAAGCACATGATATTTACAGTTTGCGCTTCTTCGACCCATCACATTCAGTGTCTTTAATCGGTTCCTTCTTGCGGGCATCCTGCTTTAACTTGCGGATGTGGCGACGCAACGATTCATCAGAGGGCAGGTTAGCCCGAACATACTCGCTGCAACTGTTCAGCGTCTCGCTCAGAATAGTGGACGTCGACTCCTGACTATTCATCGCACGGTGTTTTAGAGCGTGTCTGACCTGAAATCAAAATATACAAAAACATATAATATGATTATCATATTAACTACATTCATACATAATTTAAGTGAATTGTACATTAGGGGTAATAAATCAATGAAGTTTTATTTATTTTGAGATTTAAAATGCACCATGATACTCAACATCTATGTCATATGACAAAAAGAAAAACGTGTATCTAGATAATTTAAGCACATTTCTGCAAATAAAAATTCAATATATGCAAAACCAGCTGAGATGTTTCTTTTTTTTATCTGGCTTGTAACAGAAAAGGAACTTTTGCAAATTTTGAAATGAAGAATATTGCAAAAAAAATATCGTTTATTGCTCATGAGGTGATGTGTGTTAACCATTAAACTTTGATAAACAGATAAAGCATAATACTATATATGCCTTTAAATGATATACTGGGACGATATTATAAATAAAATAAAAATCATAAAAGCAATTCCATATGTATTATATATTACACTGAGGCAGTCTTATTAAATTACCTTTGCAATCTCGATGCCCTCAGCCTCATGGTAGTGCTCTGTGGTTTTCTTGACTTCTGTCACACCGAGGTCAGTCGTGGCGGAGCCCTTGCAGTTGTAGAAGCGCCTTCTGTTCGCACACTCCCAGCGTATCGACGTCTTTTTCTGATTTTTCTTGGTGTAGGTGAAGCCTTGATAGCACAGCATTTTGCCTCCTCGTTGATTCGTGATGATTTCCATTTTGTTCTCCATGTTGTTCGTATATTTACGAATGATATGAATGGCCAAGGAATCAGGTGGGTTTATATACCCAATATCGAATTCTGATTGCAATTATTGTGAATGCGATTAAATGCAATGCAATTGAGTGAATTGCACCTGGGTGAAATGCAATCGACCGATTGCAATCAGATTTTAAGCAGGTTAATGAAAGGCATCGATGCACGCTTTGATCCAGATCAAACAACATCAATACGCTCTAAGGTCCTCATTAACAACACCAATACGTCCTTTGAATTAAATCAAACACTTTTTTTATCGTTTGATTGTGATACACGTAATAAAACATTGTATTTTTTGTTACATTAAAGTGTTTCATGTTTTAAATGGAAAAATAAAATACATTCAAAATTGGTCCGCTATTTCTTAGCATATTAATAAATATAAACATGTACATATGTAACATAATTTGTCGCGTGTGTATGTGGGTAGTGGGTGGGGGATTTGGCGGTCAAGGAATGCAGTTTAAATAAAAGAAAGTTAGCTTCACCAATACTATCCCCGAAGCAGAGGTTATCATTTAACAATGAACACAATCATGCATCCATTTTTCATAAGGGTACCGTTATGGCTCTACTTTCAAAGCAGTCTCATTCATGCTGGATTGACTATACCTAACCATTTCATGCTTGAATAAAACCATTCCCTGTCAACAGGAAGCCCAGATGGCCTGGTAACTGTGGCACCCTGTCCTAGCAACATACACCTTGTCGTCGGTCGTCACCAGGGCCTCAGGTGGTGACAATCTGTCGCCATGGCAACGTGTTCGTTCGCACCGTTGCTAATGAGGGCGCTAATGAGAAGACAGGCGAGGTGCCTGTGTCTGGGGGAAACGGGCAGACGATTGCACTCGTGGAACCCCCTACTCACTTTCTTTTTACAATGAAACCCTCTCTTGTATCCCGCTTTTATTGCTTGTGCAAAGTGATACCTGTTAATGTCATGATAAACTGTTTTCGATACAGAAAACAATAACGCTGTTATTAAGGAAGTTTGATTTTATAAGCGTCAGCATATTTAAGTTATAAACACATGTAAATTCAGGGCTGTCCATTTCAGCCGGTACCCGGTACAATGTACCGGCTGTAACGGACAGATGTACCGGCTGTGATTTTAGCCAAATCAGTTTTTTAATGATTCTTTCAGATTCACATACTCTAAGTTTCTTGATTTCCTGGGAAAAAAATCGCTCGCGCCTTCGGCGCTCGCCTCTTGGATTTAACAGCGCTGTAGTGTTTTATTGTTTTGGTCATTGTTCTCTTGTGAGCGACTTTCAGGAAGGCTGACCAGTCTTCAGTTAGCTTCGAATTCCCTGATATTTTCCACTGGTCCTAGATTGATATTGTGTAATGCTAACATGATAATTAATATTACAAACGGTTTTAAATAGGTATGGTTTGAAACCATACCTTTATTAAGTTAATATCCGAGCGCCGACTTAATTTTAGTTAACATGCGAGCACCGACGGCATGAGCAAAATCATTTAATAAACGAATATTTTTTTTTTGAGAAATATTAAAATACATGTATATGTCGTAGTCAATCTGTGAAAACCGCGTATGTTGACATTCGCTGGTTCACTCAGCAAATGTCAACAATGCCTAAAATTTCCAGGCATTGTCAACATACGCTGAAATTTGCCCCGAAAAATTACACAGATTGACTGATAAGATTGTCGATGAATAAGTTGTTGCGATAGACTAAACGTATTGTATGCTTTTTGAAATCAACACTATGAATAAGAATTAAATGTTTTTTCATAGGGTGATGAACTGATACTAAAATAGATCAAAGATATAGTTCGAAATAATAAAGGCTAAATAATAGGATTAGTGTTATGAAATGTGATGCTTCGTTTGTGATAATTGTTTAACAGACCCAAGACAATGCTTTTGTGGTTTAATTAGATTTATCTAAAGGATCATTTATAGATCGCAATGTGCAGTACATCATTCGAATTATAGTATGGACTAAACCCATAATGCTCGATTTGCAATTGCTATAATGGAATCGCATCGAACAACGTTTATATTATGTATTAAAATCCAATTGATGATCATCATGTGTAAAAGACAGAGAAATAGGCATTTGCGGATTGATAAGATATCAAAAGGAACAGGCATCGCTAGCAATATTCAACACACATAATTGGAATCATGTTAAAGAAAACCCCATATTTCACTATGTTTGGATTACAATTGCAATCGTGCAATCGAATTCAGAAATGCTCTTATTTATATATTTAAAGGTCTTTTATATTCACATACATAGTCCTATTATTGAGACTAAGTTGATCCCAAAGCATAACAATTCAATAATATTTAATACATCAAAGTAAATGCGTGTTATTGCTTTGCGAATATAATTTATTC
>LQRL01091355.1:46297-61770 GCA_001703475.1 Hydroides elegans | reverse complement strand
TTCCATGATAATTTATTATAACTAACTTATTTTATTCAGATTTCAATTATTTTAAACGCATAAATGTAATATTACTTGGCAACAATAGAATAAATAAACAAAATCAGCTAACAATACAAAACTACGCAACAATGAAAGAAATTTATATTTATTACGTCACAGTTAATGGTTCAGGGTAACCGAACTTTACCTAGCTCAGTTATGCGATTTTATCATTTTGTACAAAAACACCCTGATGAAGGTCGCTTAGACCGAAACATGTTGGTAAAAAAACTAAATAAAAAATCAAACAACCACCAAATAAACTTTTTTGTTGTGTTATTACCAGACTTACATTTTATTTATTTTACTATTTATTTCTGGTAGTATCCCAAACGCAGGCGATCCACAGCACTCCACGAGAGACGCCGACTAAACCATACAAAATCCCCCAGTACTCACACCATCTACATATATATTATATAAAGCATATAATTGTTCAAATTCTAATATCCTGGCCTATTTATATATCACCGATCAAAATCTAGTTTGATCGGTATGATTTAGACATTGCTTCATCTTAATTGTAAAAATTATATTCTATCTGTTTACAGCTTCCAAAAGCCAGGCGCCGACGTGGATCCTCAATTCAGGCTGTGGCTCAGCTCTAAACCAGACCCAAGCTTCCCTATCTCCATCTTGCAAATGGGACAAAAGGTAGGACTCTTGACAATATTTGTTGGGGGCTGGTGGGGTAGGAGGTTGGTTCGAAGAGAGGCTACGTCAATTTATGTCAAAATTAAAGTGGACATTTTCGCAACATTATTTTAGACCAGCTTCCTAATTGTTAAACCATGGGAACCCTTAAAAAAAAATCTTGTAATTTTTAACCAAAAGCCTTTTTTTCTGACCCTTTTAAAAAGTGTTTACAGTTAATTGTTCCCAACAGTTTCATTCATATTCTTATGTTTCGGGTTAAACGGGTCAAACAATATTGATTTTATATCAAACGCATAACACGAATTTGATTAGCCTTGGTTACTGTTATTGATATATAGTGTTGTCATGACAATGAAAGAACCCAAGGACCCATGCCTTTAACAAAAAAATATTGTTGCATATCCTTTGTAACGAAGTTGACACCTGTGCTACAATGCATTGAACAAAGAATGTGTCTTACTTCAGAAAATATTTAAAAACTTAGTTTTACCTTCATTTTAGCCTTTCCTATAAAAACTCTTAATTTTTCGCTATATTAGCTGATTTGGTGCTGATTTACTCATCCGTCCTATGCACTTACTTAGACCCATCATCGTTTCAAGATTTAGAGAAGAATTCAAAAGATTAAGAGTAACATGCGGTTCATTCTTTTATTCTGAGACGCCAGGATGTCTCGTAATTTTTGACACGCCATTGTAGTCAAGTGCCAAATAACAATGGATTACTAAAAACAACTCGTGTAAAAATCCAGAATTGCGAGTAGTAATGTAACAACGATTATGCGATCATTGGGTCAAGAGTGCAAAACAAGTACGGCCCCTCATTGTTTGAGTAAAACGTAAAAGTGGGGAATTACAACAGAAATAGGGCCAAAATCAACCCTAAACTATGTATTTGTAAGCGAAATAAACAAACTGATTTTACGCGCAATATAATATTTGAGTGGATTAGTAATTGTAGATTGATAAATGATAAACAATGTTTTCATGCAATATTATGATTTCGAGTAGATATCGGTCATTTGATGATGTATTATCTTTTAAATGTGTGATAAAAATATATTGACGTCATTGTTGTATGAAGAAATGATATTTTTCGTACTTCAACACCTCTTATCAAACGAATTAGAGACATTTTGATCTTAATATTGATCTGTTTTCGATAAATACTAATTCAGGAGTTCGTATATGGATGAATCTTATTTCATTTGTATTAGATATCCAATGTAGAGTCAATAGCTGAATTTTGGCCTTAGATAAAAGACGATGAATAAAAGCCCCTTATCGAATAACATTTGTTGTATGAAATCCATACTTTAACAGTCTTATCTTACAAGACGTGATCGTATATGACCCCAAATGAATTAATTTAATGATATTGAGCAAATAATGTTTGCTTTGACAATTACAAATGTATTTATTGAGATATCGATACATTGGCGATGTCATATCATATATATGCTATGGCCCAAGTTCGAGAAATAACTGGTGCTGACAAAAAAAGATTACGAAGAAAATGACGAAGCAAAAGAGCAAAATATTCGCCCCAAAATTGATAATGCCTTATCCGTATTTGTCAAATGTAACCCATATGTACATGGATGTACACAATGTATGAGAAATTCGTGTTCTTTTTTCGCTCAATGTTTGTATTTATACGATATCCTTTGTCTCAGAGTCCAAATTGTTAAAATCATGAACCATGGCTACAGTGAATTCGTGATTTTTTGTCCACGCTTAGAACAATGTAATGACGCCATAGAAATGGTTTAACTATGTAAGATAAATAAACATAACATGATTCTGCATTATTTTATTAAATCTCTGTTAGGCAATGAACAAAATGTAAAATAATGTTTAACAACCATGAATGTTTTATATGCAAAACCATAAATAAATACCCTCCTTTGAAGAACTACAGCGTTTTAAACGCCCTTTAAAACAACTCTTGAAAGTGAAATTAATCTCTTAATGAAAACCTGATCAAATAAACAATTGATATTAAAGTACATGATTGTATCATGTTTTATTCATATTTTTAATATAAGACAAGTCAGAATAAATTACATAATCGCAACAACTAACAAAAACTTAACAAAACAAAAAACATAAATATTTAGCACACTGGGCATTTAAACTGCTCTTTTCCATCTTCTGGTATAACAAGAATATAATCCTCTTTACATTGCAAGCAAAACACATGTCCACACTCACTAGCGATTGAATAGTTTCTAGATTTTGAAAGACCCCTACTCTCTAGAATGTCATCCCCACATAGCAAACATTCAAATTCCTCTAACGTCTCACAAACAACTTCATCAGTTTCTGTTGGACTTGTTGTATCCTTTCGATGATATGTTGAACTTCCGCTCGAGTCTGCAGAGTTTAATTCGGTGCCTTCTTTGGCACATTTTGGCTGCGTGGAGTCTTTGATAAATGCATTGCTTCTGCAGTCGTCCGACATTGGTATGTTTTTGTGACCATATCCAGTATCCGTTTTAAGACTTGATGGTTTAGAAAAGGGTCCGCTTCCATATGACATGTACATGACCCCACTGTCTGTAAGCTTCGGTTCGTCAAAGCACTCTGGCTCACTGTCCTGGGATAATATGTCGGACTCCATATCTTGACATCTATCAATGATTGGTTGAAAACCGGCCTTTTCCGTTTGATATTCCGCAATCGCACTCGTGAGACCGTCGCATTCATGAACATAGTCATCTACATAGCTTTCATGATTTGGATGATACAAACCACTTTGCTCTTGTTGACGCTGAACAAATGGTAACAGTTCTTGGTCCTCAAGAGATATACCAGTTTGGTCCCACTGGCGATGAACAAACGGAAGCAGTTCCGGATCCGTTACAAGTGCCCGACAATCATTCCCTTCGAGATTATACAGTTCAGGACAGGACGTCGAATGAAACGATGAAGTGAGCGGAGAAAAGGTTTCATAAATACCGGAATCTCCAAAAGATTCGACGTCACTGTTGGTATCGTCCGATGTATCTTTTTCGTTGGTATCATCAGCAATAGTGTCCGCTTCGATGGCCTCAAGCAGGGCGTCATCCACTATGTCTTCCTCCAAGCCAGAATCGACGCGATGGGTTTGAGGTTTGGTTCGCGTTTGTTGGGGTTGCGTGATACCATCGGAATCGAAACCTAGCGCGGTTCTAGTTTGGTCTTTGCCGCAATTGTTTTGATTTACCGCATGCGAATTATAACTGGATTCTGCTTTGGTCGTTGTTTCTTCGTGGGTTTCTGCTGAATCAGTCATGACTGAAGTGTGCGTTGCGATTTTAGCCGCTTCCTGTGCTTCTTTTATGAGTTCATCTTGTGGCTTGAGCATTTCAAACCGGATTCCGACACCATACATTGGATTATCCTCATTATCCTCATTGTCGCTATCCGATTCCGATTCATTATTATCCGTTTTTGCCACGCTACGCATGTTATCCGCGTTTTCCTCGTTAGAGTAACGCGTTGATACTTTTGTTTTCACATTGATACGCACTTTTCCTATTTGTAACTCTTCCACGACTTTGTACGAGCCTTCCGGGGGCGTTTCACCGGCCATGCTTATAGCCTCGTCGCTTAAGAGAGAGTGAAGTTTCTCACATACGTTTTCATTCAATTCCGGAGTGAGTTTATCTACATAATTAGGCGAGACAACGCTCGTGGTGGAGTTTCGTCCTGGTAAATTGTCATTTGAAGCACATTTGTCTTTTCCTACAACGTATGACTCGTTTATATCTGGGATTGAGCAAACACCATTAAGACCGTTCTTTTCACTGTCATATTTATCCAATTCTTTTGCAAAATCAGAAGCGATACCGTTTTTATTTCTTTCCGATTGATATGCAAATTGTTCTTGCACCTTTGTATGTGCCTCTTTCACGTCACATTTTGACTTATTATTGTCATTTCCTGAGCCTAGACTTAAGCGACTTTCATAGCTATTGACATTCAGCTCGTTTTGATTATTATCAATGTTCCGTTCAGTCTCCTTTACCGCGAGTTTATCAACATTTGAAGTGCAATATTTAATCTCGGTTATGTCATAATCATAACTATCACTACTCTGCTGTCCTATAATATCTTGCTGTTCTGTACGTTTGTTATCACTATGCCCACGGCTCGGTAATTGATACTCATTGATCATTGATGAATAGCTAACCAGGCCTCCTCTGAGTTGCATATATTCCTTATTAGTTCCACTCAATGCCCCAGGCGCTAGGTCGGTGCATAAATTAATGCTACCTGTACTGTAGTTACTCTGGGCTGGAAGTGTCAACTGGCTTTTAACGGTCGCAGCAACTTTGTCATTGCTTCCAGTTTCTTTGGCGTGTAAGGGCACTGAAGGACGAATAGAGGTGTCGACTTTGTGACCGCTCTGCATTTCTTTGACATGGCATGGTGGTTCCGTTTTATTTTGAGATACATCAATATCCAACGCCAAAGGGTTGTTCTTTACTAAGGGATAGTTTGTGCTTTGAATATCCATTGATTTCGCGGGGGTTCCGGAGAAGTTCGGCTGTGGTTGCACATTAGTATTTTCCGTACAAGTTTGTCCCCTTGTATGACTTTTCTTCTCGGTTTTTATCGCCGCTAAGTGTTCATCGAACTTTTCCGATCGTGCACTCGTATCACACATGACATCCACCGGTATACTATTACTCCGTCTTTCCTTATAACTGATTTCCATCTTCCGTCCACTTTTCTTACCGATATCCATTATCGAATGCCGACGTTTTCCGCCATCACTGGTTTTTATGCGACTGCTCTGGGATCCAGTGCGTGTACCGCGTTTATCACTGGACTGATTGGCCCCCATGGTGTTGAGTGCGCGTGAATCCCTAATTAAAACCTACTGCAAAGAGGAAAAGCCTCTTAATGAAATCCGTTAATGAAAATAAACGGATTTGAGCCAATCACAATATTGAGTTTTTGCTGATTTTTATATCGGTTTTGTCATGCAGTTGATATGTCACACATTTTTCATTTGCTTTTAACAATAGTTTTTCCACTTCAATGTTTATGATAAATTAAAGCTAATGTCTTATTGCGACTTTTTATATCGTGATTAAAATCATGAACAAGCGATTAAAATCATGTCTAATAACATGTAGTTGTCACTTTGCATGCCTTCTTCACTACAATCCGTATAGCTTCTTAATATATACCCCTAGCGATGGGTATTACTAAATTGCATTTATCAGGATCACCCAATAATAAACAGCTTTTATAGAACTGACAATACACTTATAAGATATATTCATATCCAAAGACACCTCTTTGCTTATCCTTAAGTAAATTAGCCTCAATAGCTCAATAGATCTTAGCGGTAACACTGATTGAGAGGCGATATTCCATAATAGATTCATAATAGGATGAGCTTCAAGTCAATGGTGTCTTATCTGGATTTGCATGGATATTCTGAAACAACATTGTGGGCGCTGTTTATCCTATATTAAAGAGAAGAGAAATGCCGCATATTCATATAGTGAAAGGCTAAGAAAGTTAAATATGATTTGATATACAAAGGAATGATAATGCATATGTTTTGTTTATAAATCTCCTCATATTGGGTTATCCCGAATATACATTATATCAAATCAAGACACCAACGTAGATAATCTTCATGGTCAGTTCCGGAGATAAAGCATAATAAAATACCAGCACATATTTGTCTGTTTTACGTAGCATTTACTACCAAGGTTGAAACAATTATATCTCATAATGTCATGTGTAATTTGTACCGGCTTCCGTTATTAGTCCTTACTTTATTTTGTGTAAGCCTTGTTTGAGGATGATCACTTTGTGGGGGTGTCTCTATCCGACCTTTGTAAACCTTGTATTTCAGGATCAAAGCGAAAAATGCCGAAAGGAATGTCTCTAAGATATATTGTGACCTAACATTATAGGTTATGATGTAACTTCGTATCCATATTCATGTATTTCATTTTTAATAATCAATAGTTTTGATAGCTTAAATCTTTGTTCCAATTAAAGAGATGATGATTTATGTTTCAATTTCATTGTTTCCATAGCGATAATTATTAACATTCATACATAGGATATCCAAATTCTATTTTAACGATTTCACAGAAATGCGTCCCCTTGTAATGTCAAAGATATGTCACGCATTCACCTTTTTCTCACTTATATTAAATTGTGTATGCTAATCTCTGTGATATCTGCCCGTAAATAGTTATTTTCACAACATTAGACGTTTGAAATAGCAAAACAAATTATGTGAACTATGAAACATTGATTGAGATATATATTCCTGAGATAGATGGTAATTACTCATAAACCATTAACCAAAGCGATGTTCTCAAAATTTTAAAAAGTAATAAAACACATTTTGCTATAATTATGTAAATCGTGCTCTTTTTATGTCATAAAAAGTGCCATTATCAACCTGCTTAGCTGCAATTAATCTTGTCATTTGTTGTGACCACGTTCAGTATTCGAGCGAATTCTGAAATGTATCCATCGGCAATTAAAAATATATATGTATACTTATCAAAGTTTACGTGTCATTTTGGTACAATAGCTGGCCTGTATATATTTGTGATGATTATAAATCAGTGAACCGTTGGTGCAAAAATCAACGTTTATTGTTATTTACGTCGCAACTATTTTGATTAAGGTGCAATTGTATGATTTCCATGAGAACAGAGGTTGTTGTCATATTTTATGTAAGCATAGAATATTTAAAGTGTTGCATTGAAAGCCTTATATATAAATGCTACTGCTTTTCAATTTTCCAATGCAATGTATTTGAGCGTAAAACATACCATTTCTGTGTGTTTTTGGACTGGCTACTTACTGTTTTTAGAAACTCTCAGTCTTCAGCACTTTTCTATCATTGGTATTTCTAATTTGATTGAAATTTACCTTTTTAGCCAGTTTATTTCAAATTAAATGGTCAAAGTAAATGTATTAACGAATTTTAACGTTATGCTTATGACATATTTGTTTTGTAATGCTTTTTCACGTCGCCACGAAACTCTTTGACATAGATAAGAAGTCACAAGATAACTAAAAAAATGAATTAAATACATAAGGATTTTTTTTTATAAATTGATAGGCTCGCAACTGTTTTTAATGCACCCATTCATGTACATATATATTATAAACAAACAGATATTGATCTACATATTCATATTTTTGACTATAAAGACTTTTTATTTATAGATATTGAACTAACATACATATACTAGTACTTTATGACAACATCAATAAGTGCCACAATCATGACTTTGAGTCTCATCTGTATTTTCCTCATACAATATTGATTAAGTTACCTAAACACATTTTACTGCATGCAAAACCGATGCAATGGTAAAGGTAAACGTCGAATGGTTCAGTAGGTCCATGTACATGTACTTGGAAAGGGTAAGTTCCACTCCGATGACCTATGAAAATAGGTGCTCATGTAAGCAATTGTTTATCTGTCAAATATAGCAGCTGATTGATAGATGTTTGGTGAAAAGTCATTTGGTGTAAAAGTTTAACATACGGAAAATGAGTGATGTATTTTAGGTGGTTCATTTTTGGTTCACAGCCTATGGTTATATGAGATATCAGGTATTCACTGGTAAAGAAAATAAACAAACTCCCTTTTTCAGGTTGAATTTTCGTACAGATTCTGTGGACCTAAGTATATCTCATCTGACCTTACATTGCACCCTTGATATTTTACACCTTATGTTATTATTTATCCGCGAACATGTATTAAGTCCGCATTCATCCAGGTTATAGATAATATTGTATTCGTCATGTTTTTTTTTTCATGATAGTTTTTGTCGGGAAAAGTTTTGTCATGAAGTTAAGCAGCTGATTTCCTCATATCCATTTAGGTCCGAGTTTCGATTTTGATTTATATATTTTTTATAGGAATTCGCCGTAAGAACTATTGGAATATGCGTATTTAAAACAAAAACCAATGAACAATTGGTTAAAGAAAATCCTACATCGATTCATTATTTTATTCATCATTCAATTATGCACACACTGTATATCCTATCACATAAACCATTCATTCTAAAAGAAAATGACCAGACCAGGCCTGCTGGCATAAGCCCTAGAGGAAGTTGATTTTCTGCGACTTATGCATTTCTAAATTGAAAATTGCAAAAAGAGCGTTAATCTAAAATAGCTCGATGTTATTACAATTTTCCTGCATTTATATAAATACGAAAACAGACAAATGAATTCCACGACGTTTAACAAAATTATATCCTGAGTAAATGCATTTTCTAAACCAATCTACACACACATAAAAACGAAAATCAAGCCTAAAATGCATACACAATTCACATACAATGAAAGACATTTAAGTATCTCGAAGTATTATCGATGCATCTGTGCGGTGGGCCATATGAATACCATACAAAAAAAATTCTAAAAAGTAAAACCAAATATTTTCTTGAAAAAAGTTTCTTGCCAAGTGATAAAAACGAAAGAAAATAACTTAGGTGTGTCTCCGAATAAGCCGCTGAAATATATAAAAGTGTCGTATTAAAAGCAAAAATAAGTCTATGTTAATAAAGAGCAAGCATCTTAGACACATCGGCATGAATAAATACAGTGAAAGCACGAGTTCAAAACATTGTCAATGAATAATTATTGTCAAAATTACTCAAATCAGAGTGAACATAAATAGCATGTGCATTGTTTTTATATAAAGCGTCCCACCATAAAAATGCTTGACAAATCATACAATTCATACAATTATAAAATTACATATTCAAATCATAAAATAATTATCATTGCTCATATATTATTTTAAAACAAATATTTAATATCGCATTTAGTAAGACTAGGTTTATTTGGTTTAAGATCTTTGAACAACGCAGATCACAGAATCGATATTGGAACACATGTTGACGAATAAGACATACTATAAAGGTCAAATGTCGTAATTTTCTAAAGTATATAACGTAGCTTTATCGTGCAGTCACGGACTATTTCGATCTTTGCGAAATAAAAAAAATAATGATATTTTATTTTTCGCATAAAAAATACTAGAAATTGAATCATCTTTTAATTAGTTTTGCAGCAATCGCTTTGGGATCGTAAATGCACCTTTGAGATGCCATTGTAAACATCGCACAAAAATAAGATACACATTGACTAAACAGAATCGTGTTGTATATTGTAATTGAAATAAATAGGCATGAAATATAATATATTCAAGATCAAATGCAGTTTAATATTATTATTAAAAACTTAAATGATGAATCATGAGATATTAAAATGTTATATATGAAAGGCAAAATGTCATGTATTGCTTGTCATCCTTTTAGATGGCTAGATATGCAAATAAACGAAGTTTAAATACACGGGAATAAATTTAAATGGCATGTTTGTTTATGAATACTTTATCAAATTGAGATGGATAGTAGAGTTGCCAAATCAAACCTCCTCTATGTCCATGACTGAAGCCTATCGATATTCTGCTTTGGAAATACTAGTTTTATATATCCAGTTACTCTTTACCCAATTTATGGAGGCTGTCTATCAAGTCGCATATACGTCAATAATCTACAAAAACTAGACAAAGGACCATTTCATGCTTGAATATATCCTTAAAACAAGACCCATGTGTTTCCTCATTATTGCTCCATATTTTAAAGCTGACATAGTCTATTGCACTGTAAAATTAGCCAGTTTTGTACCCGTGTTTTATCATAAAACAAGACACATGAGTTTCCTTATTTTTTCCATATATTTTAAAGCTGATATATCGCAATGTAAGCCAGTTTAGTTCCTGTCACGACCACGTGCATTCGGTCTGTGGTCCAATTCACAGCGACACCATGCGGACAAATCTCCTTATCCGCGCCGCTCCACAACTCGAAATTAAGGAGACACCGTGAAAATGTGCCATTGGCAGAAAACTTAAGTACCCTGCGATTGCCAGTGTCCGACACAACGATATTGTTCCATTTATCGGTACAAATGCTTTCTGGTGTCTTGAATAAACCGCATGCTTCCGTTGAAGGGCATAGTGTGGCGCGTAGCAAGCCGTTTGACGTGATGACGTAGATTTTACGTTGTCCTGTATCGAGCACGACTAATTCCTTTAGCGCGTTAACGCACACGTCTTGAACACATTTGAAAGCAGATGAGCGTAAAGCATAACGACCGGTTTTCACTTTGGAGATCTTTTTTTGATGCTTTAACGTGTTTGAATATAAATGCAGTTGCGTCGGTTTAGCGGCAACGAAACCGAACCGGAAGGGCACCACGGTGTTGACATTTCCTATCGGCAGCTCATCGAGTTGATCGCCGTTTGTTTTGAACACACCTAATCCACGATGCGTCGCAGCGACGATTTTGTCGGTTCCCAAAAAGCAAGCACCGTTGATACCTAAGACTTTGAACATCGTTATATAATCGCCACGTGCATTGAACATTTGCAGCGTCATTTGAATACTGTCAATAACTAAAATCTCGCCGCTTATATCCGATACACAAACGCGCGACGGCTGTGTAAATGCGTTCGTTTGCATGCGCGCTTCGCTGTATTTGCCGACTCGCCGCAAGCAGCGAATGGGCGTCGCTGCTAGCGAATCGCTGGAAACGCGTCGCGGCGGTGGACGCGGTGCCGAGTATGTTCGATGACGCCGCTGTGGGCTCAATTCGCCACCGAAATCAGAGAGCGAATCTAAGTCTTCGGCCGATCGCGGCGGGGAGGCAAAACGCATGGATTGAGGTCGTTGACGCGACAGAAGCGTGCCAACTTGGCGGCCCTTTTTTACGCCCAAAGTAGAGGCGGCACCGGGTATACGAGGCGGCAACGCGGGCTTCGGTAGTAAGCCAGTGTTTGTTGTTGTGGAACCACTGTTTGTTGAACCGGGTGATGAGAAGTCAGGGTTAACCGGAGGTGGTCGGAGATCGCTATCGTTAGCTGGGCCTAAGTTCCATTTATCAACCATAAAACTGACACTACCACTGTTAGCGGATTTCGGTACTTGATTCGTGCGTGCCACGTGGCTCTGATAAGTACCGATACTTTGGTAAGTACTTCCGCTTGTCGTATTGGATATATTAGACAATGGAGCGGAAGGTACATTCGTCCGCGGCGGTTTCTTCGGAGTTACCCGATCCGGCGGAGTTTTAGTTTGTCGCTCGAGTATATCAATCAGATTCAGCACCGTGAAATCATTACCCAATCCAGCTGGGCCATCCTTCGGTACTACGGTCTCGCGCCGACAAAGCGGACACGGAAATTTACTTTTCGACCGCTTGCGCTTTTTCAAATACATCTTGATACAATGCAGGCAAAACGTATGCGAACACTGTAGCAACTTTGGTAGCTCTTCCTCGTTTCTACTGAACGTAGCGTAACATATGCGACACGTGAGCAGTTCGTCGTTTAACAGTTCCGGAAGTTGCTCGCCGCCACCGGAAGGAGATGCGAAGGGCGAAGCGGAAGTGGCCATGGCGGCACTTTGTGGGCTTAATATGTCACCGTGCATTGCTGGTTGGTGACTTGGGTTGGTTAAGGGTAGGCATTAGGAAAGGCGGGGCTTGTTGCTTTGCTTTGGCTCCATTGATAGGAAATGTGGTTGAACGCTCCGGTGTACTGAAATTGAAAACAAAAATAGGGTTATCAACACATTAAAGGTCAACTTTTTAATATGCATTACCAGTATATACATGTTAATGCAATTACAATTTGAATATATTGCCTACATGTCAATTGAGTTTGCAAAATTTGATGCGGTTTCATCATTTGATTCCTAGTTGAGATGCACTTTTATTTGCATATTTGAACTTCCTCTTTCATTGTTGCAAAGCCAGCATTTGTTTGAATTTTACTTTATTTGTTTTACAATTAACCAAATTCATTTGTTAGTCGATGATATGTCGGAAACAAATGGTTTTGTGAAACATTATCGACTCTTTTTAGGTGCCTACTCTATGTTAAAACGAAGTTTTCTTTGTCTCCTCTTTGTGTATTTCAAAACCTTATCTAGTCTGGAACATTGAACCTGTAGAGCATTATCTGGAAAAAAAATGTTATGGTGTTATCCTCCAATATTTGTACGGAACCATTGTTCACAATGCACTTTTCTTATGGTTTTTCCCCTTCACACTTTTTATTGAGATGTCATTGCTATATTTAGATGAAACGAACATCATGCATTGTCACATTTTACAATTAATCGCTTACTTTTGCATCGCTTTTCAATGAAGCAGCCGCTGGGTTCGCATAAAAAATGTCACATATTTCGTGTCATCACCAACTGTCATTATGCTAGATGCTCTATTCATTTGATACATTTCAACCTTTTAGCAAGGCATGCAACAAATAAAAATCAATTTTTAGTTGAATAAACTAGAACCCTATGTGGTTTGAGATGGGCAGTTTTCAGACTGCTTGACCAGTTACAGTTATCAAAGCATACCCATACTAGGTACTTTGTTAACAGTCTTTGTTGTCTCTTGTTAAGGCGTTGGTGTCAAGGGGCACTTCAGTTAGTTTCTTAGGGTTATCTTGAATTTTAGACCTACATGTAAATTATAAAAAACTATGTTCTTGTGTGCTGTCAGGAACCATTTAGTTTTCCTTTCGGCTATTTTTCCGTCCGTCATTATGATATCATTCAAAGATATACAAAACTACATAGATCCAAAATCATCTGAAAACAGATGAATATCTGCGCCTTGTAAACTGCATGTAATATCGATGAAAAAACCCGAACGTGAACATTTTATATGAATGTTATTATATAGGCCTACACATCTATTTTCATATCTAACTTACATCGACCCTTGCCAAGAAATATAGAATTTTACAGTAATTTTACCCCTCTTACCTTAATTATTACACTCCCATGAATATCCACGATAGCTGTTCAATAATCGCAGTAGGAATTATAACCAGGCTTTTAATACATATTACATTTCACGAACATGGTTTGCATTATTAACTGAAGACTGAGCAAGATACCAGTATGAATATATGTTTGCACTGTTTTTTACTCAGTTTCCTCTTTGTCTTCCTCTATCCTTCCTAACATTCCTGACTTCAAATATGCTCTTTGTTTCGAAATCATTCAAGATTGTGCACTCACAAAACTTGTTAATCCTTTGTCATGTTTCATTGACTTAAAAAAAAATATCCTCTTTTTGCGTTTTAATCCCGCATTTTATCGGTCTCACCCTCTAAAAACACAAAATTAAAACCTTGGCACGGTTTGAAGCGCTGACATAATTCTTTGTTTGAGACTTCGTTCGCGACTGCATGAGATAAGTTCTTATTTGAGCTTATGTCGGGTACTTGTAACCAAGAGCTGTACTTGTATTGCTAAACAGATGACGCTTTTTGTGTTGTTATATGGTTTTCTATCTTCTATCTGATAATGCATTAACCCGATAAGCCATATCTCTGTTTCTTTTTAATTTCCATAAATAGCACAAAGGCTCGTCAGCTGATTCTAAGGTTTAGCCTTGCCATGAGAAATGCTGATTATAGATTTCTATAAATGACTGTTTTTCTCCCTTATTATCGTCAACAATAACATGCGCATTGTTGTTGGTACGGCCCGTCTGCAGTTTTTAAATGGGTTCCATGCAAAATACTACCAACTTGATATGACATCTTTACGTTGAACGTCGATTCAAATACATGACGTCAGGTCGGCGTGTTGTCGAACATATCGACATCAATGTTTAATGTCATGTCTTCACATTAAGCTACGGAGAGTCCTTCTTATATATTTTGTCGAAATCTTCAGTGCCGCTATATGGTTCCCCGTTTTATACACCTGAAGGGGCTTCTGACCATTTGCGTATGCCAATATATCAAAGAAACGGCCAAGCTTTTTAAAAATGATCTAAGAACATATTCCGCTTTCTACAAAATTTAATCATAGTTTTATTTATAAAGTTTATACTATTAAATCATCTTTTCGGACACCACTTGTTGGTTATGCACAGAGCTCCTCAAACCAACACACTCTACCCCAGTTTCTTTTGTTATAGCCCTTTGACATGCTGCACTTCTATTTCCTCTTTTCAACGCATAAAAACGGGTCATTGATCGCCCGTGTGTGTAATGTTGTAATGTGAGTGCTATTTTCATACATGCGTTTGTCGCTATTTATGTTGAAATTAGTCTATTCTAATTTTAAAGGACAATTTTAATTTGATAAATTATTGCCTTTGCATAGACCTTAATTTGCATTGGATAAGTCATATGCACTCTTAATGTGACGTATAATTTGAAGTTAATAAATTAAATTTGAACTTTAATAATTCATACCACACACGATTCGATATACATTGTAGATATTTTTTCTTCAAAATTGATATGAACTAACAGTTATATATATATTTGAGATATTTTCATAGGTGTACTCACCTCATATTTTTGGCATTAGCAATAACATGATATCACAAAATTAGTCTTAATTTTTTTTCGAGTCTGAGCAATGAGTGTTAGCCAAATCAGCTGTGAAATAATCCTTTGGTTATATCAGCATGCTTTATGATGGACATGGTGGATAATATTCGTATGTTATATGACAGCTGTACATGTATTTCTTAAATCGAAACTAGCCTCCAGATTTGGGCGCTTTGACTTTCGTTTTCGTATGGTGATTTCATGCCTTTGAAAACGAACTCTATGCCTACGCTAACGAAAACGAGGTTGGAGAGAGGGATCGGGTAGCGTGGGAGTGACACAGAAAACCGATATGATGATAAACATACATTACTCGAACATCCATCACAGTTATCAGTAGTGGATGC
>LQRL01091354.1:5211-15325 GCA_001703475.1 Hydroides elegans | reverse complement strand
CAAGTCTCTATGACCTTCCGTTCAAAAGTTCTAGCCCGTACAAGCTCAAGTCTTGAAAAACCACAATTTTGGGCTATTTGGGCCAATTTGACCACTTCCGATGGGGTGGTTTTGACCGAAATTGTCAAAAGGCACATCTACGGACCAAGACCTTTCATTTGAGCCTATAACCAAGTCTCTATGACCTTCCGTTCAAAAGTTCTAGCCCGTACAAGAAAGCGATGACAGACAGACAGACAGACAGACAGACAGACGGACGGACGGACGGACAGACGGACGGACACCCCAACTCTATAGGCCCCCAACTTTTGGGTTGGGGCCTAAAAATAAGTCATTGCTTAACAAAAATATCTGTTATGCACAAATCTGGTTCTCATTAAAATATGTACTTGTACGAGGTGCCGAAGGATAACCATTTATAAAAGGTGTCATTCGTTGTTCTTTTCAACGTATGAGGGAGTTCAATATATTTAAGTACGAGGAACCTCTAAAGCTACACTTCCTGCCAAAGGTGGTTTTGGGGCATCAGGCCGAAACATCTGCTTAAACGAAATACCTTGCGAACCTCGTACGTCTCGTATTTGGTTGCATTTTGCACAGCTCAGAACAACCAACACTGACATACGAGACTCAATACAACATATATTCAAAGTTCATGGCCACTTGGAACTGACGCTCACTTATCTCGACAAATTATTTGATGTGACTATAGACAACCATATTCAACTAAGCTAAAGTAAGCCAAAATGTTCGAAGCTTGTAAAATATGCTTATTATCGCTCAGCGGCATCATCGATTTTCAATGTCGATGAACATTTTCATTACGCTGAAAATGGATTTTATTGAAACATATATTATCGTTACAAATTTCCTTGATAAATATATAAATACATACAGTACCTTATAAAATAAATTGTTTTAAGTTAATTTTCTAAATTAAAACACATCAGCTGAAAAACATAGATGTTTAGTCCGCGAATAATTCACTAAACAAATCTTTTTAAAATAACGTAGAAATTACAAGAAAAACACAATATGTAATAGAACAAGAGCCCATTGCGGTTTTCCTTTTCACAATTGATCTAGCTGCAAACTTTGAAAAAAAAATAATAACCACTAGCTACAAGAATGTTAGAAAGAAATTTTTCAATATTCTTGTTCTATACCTAGATGAGCGTGATGAGACCGGCTAGCTACAGAAATAGATACACCCTGTTGTGAAAAAATCTAAATGTATTAATCTATTGCATATTTCAATGTTTGTTAATTACTTTATACTAAAATTAAAATTTTTAAACAAATATGTCGTGAGTTGCCTTTCTACTGATATCCGAATCGAAACAGAGTTTTGTCTTGACACTGTATGAGAGAAAAAAAACTATGTGGAAACAGAAGGTGAGAATGCTTGAAAATCATGGCATGACAGGAAATAGAGCGAAGTGGCGAAGAAGTTGGGGATGTGCTCTACACAGAAGTACCCAACGATTCATTTGGTGAAATATCTATTCTGCTGAGATATCTTCCTTGCTGGCGTTTTCACAAAATATGATTTACATTAAAGTTTCTATTTTGGTTTATATCAAGAAATAAGGTCCTCGAAATGCAATTATTACATGAAATTAACTCAGTTTTTAGCAAATTAGTGTTCAAACATGAGAGAACATTTATTCAAATTTTGGTGAACTTTCAAATGGGAATGAAGCATCGAAGGGTATCTTTTGGTAGTTTTGTTTCTGCCAGCGTTTCGCCGGCAACGATGTTTGAGCTTTCCTAGCTGGCAAACAAAGAATAAAGCTTTTACTTAAAGAAATAATATTTCATCGTTTTAACTTACAAACAAATCTGTTTCAGGCAAAAATGAGTCATTTTAAACCAACTTCTAAAAATCATTCGTTGGGTACTCCTGTCTACACGATGTTGTTTTTCAATTTTTCATTCATCATATGCTTTTATATGATTTGTTATTGTCGAATGAATTGAGTATTTCTATATTATATTGCCACTCTTCTCAGATTCTTGTTATCGGACACACCTGGGATCAATATGTTATTATGGGCCGACGACAAACACATAATACTTTTAATTCATTGATAACGGGTACCCGTTACTTCGACCCTATTTTTATATATTTTTTAATAAAATTTATATTAACCGATAACGAAAGCTTTTTAAGATTGCGGGTACTTTAGGATTGGTATATTTGATGATAACCTTACGTAACAATAATTGCTAGTAAGTCAGTTTTGATAGTTTATGAATTTGAATATATTTCCTTCATTATCGCTCATTGTACTTTTATTCGTGCGAACTAGACAGCATTTTTACATAGTGATAAGTGAATACACTTAATTAAATATTGAAAACTATCGCAACATAGTCAACATATTAATGTTATCAAGGATGAGGTGTTGGCATTTGCGTCACTTACAACTTAAAAGCCCGACTGTTGAATATGGTTAACTTACGGCGTTACGGTGGCGATATACGATAATCTAGTTTCACTGTTCAGGCGAAGTCTCAAGAGCGAAGATGCGTGGAAACTTAATCTATATACCATTGGTTTTGCCTTTCGATATTTGCGGTCGAGTTCGGCCAATATTTGATGAATAAGCGATATTTAGGCCCCAACCCAAAAGGCTGGGGGCCTATAGGTTTGGGGTGTCCGTCCGTCTGTCTGTCCGTCTGTCTGTCCGTCCGTCTGTCCGTCATACTTTTTTGTACGGGCTAGAACTTTTGAATGGAAGGTCATAAAGACTTGGTTATATGCTCAAATAAAAGGTCTTGGTCCGTAGATATGCCTTTTGACCATTTCGGTCAAAAATATCCGACCGGAAGTTGTAAAATTGGCCAAAATAGCCAAATATAGCGGTTGTTCAAGACTTGAGCTTTTACGGGCTAGAACACTTTTGAACGGAAGGTCATAGAGACTTGGTTATAGGCTCAAATGCAAGGTCTTGGTCCGTAGAAGTGCCTTTCAGCCATTTCGGTAAAAAACACCCGACCGGAAGTTTTCAAATTGGCCAAAAAGAAGCGGTTTTCATAGAAAATATATATCTAAAATCTACAAAAAACCATACCCCTTCGGATTTGGGGGCGGTTGGGGCCTGCTCGTGTTTCACAAATACTTCCTTGAGCATATATGAAATATTCAATACCCCTTCGAATCGGGGGCGGTTGAGGCCTTTTCGTGTTTCACAAATGCTTCCTTGCATCAATCGAATTTCTTTTGAAAAACGTTTTTGTCATGTGCATACAAGAAACAAAATGTCTCAATTGAGATTTTATCAGTTAAACAAGAATTAACATTATTCACTGTCAGTGACTCAGTTCAGTGTTTTACTATCGAATAATAATTGTAAACGACCATCCTCACGTAAAACGTTACTGCATCAACTGAATATGTTTTTTATCTATTTTTTTTTTTTTTGCATGTTTCAGGAATAAACAACCTCGGTCAGAATGGCAGCTATATATTCTGCATCATCTAAATCGAGCCGTCTACGTCTCGGGAGCAGCGCGATTCATCAACTTTTCAACTCACCAAAAAGAGAATTCTCAAGAATCAGCCATCTATCTACAAATAATGGACTCTACAACATTCAAAATGGCAATAACCGACTACAAACTTCTAGAAGTTTCTCATTTGGACGCTTCAGTCAACACAATATATCGGCTCCCTTGCTGACCCGGAACGCATTACAACTGCGTCATTTAGACCCAACGTACACACAAGTTGCCCATATAGCGCACACTCCGCTCGACCAACACCCTCCGATTCCAAAGGACTTACCTATGACCGACCCTGACAAGGGCAGTTTGGTTTACATAGGTGAACATGCACAGTCCGTGAAGCGTGTTAAACTGTTCACACTGGCCACGAGTTGTATTTCCATATCGTTGATGCCCGCATTGTTTGAGCAGCTTCAGGGTTTTGGAATAGCCTGGTTTGTAGCCACCTTCGGCGTGACGGGCTTGTTTGCTTTTGTAACGCCCGTCGTGTTTCACAATATCCTTAAGCGTTACGTGTTGCATATGTACTACAACGACGCCACCGAGCAATACCATGCCAGTACAATCACGTTCTTGTGTAAACCTTATGATCAAGTGTTTAAAGCGGATGATGTTAAAGTGGTGCATACGGCCAATGTCTTTGAATCGGCCAATGTCAAGGGACAGCCGTTGATTGTAGACCATCTAGGATTTTTAAGGAAGGACGCCATGATGAAATTCTTCAAGTATGATAAGCCGTTTAGTTTAATTGAAGAAATGAGGGAAATGCAGAAGGACCAGAAAGACAAAGACAAATAAATAAGGATTACTTTTAATAGCAGTTGTCCCTGGGGGTTTAGCAGGCCATGAATAGAATAAGATGGAATGTGTTTTTGCCGTTTGTTATGATCTTTAAAAGAATAAATGAATAATAATGATTTCAAAATAAGTATCAACAAGTTTAACGAATGAATGATAGCTTAGACTCTAGATGAGTCGTAGAAACACATTAAGTATGAAATACATTGTACTGTAAACTTTAACTACATTTTATATATTGCTGAGCGAAAGTTGATTTCTGAAATAAATTGTGAAAAATATAAACATAAATATTAATCCTTGTGTTTATTTTTAAAATCAAGTTCTAGCTGCTCTCTGAAAAGTGGATAAATATTCACATGTTCAAAGGAAAATTATTTTACTAAGCAGTTCGGAATAAACAACCCTTTTTTCTGGACAAAGCCTTTTGTCGGCAGTGACTTATCTACAAATTTTGCTTGTGCGACAGAGGGCGCATTGCGAACGAATTTTGTGCGACAGTGAAACTTAATGCGATACTTTTGAAATCCTTATGTTAACAAATTCATTCCTTCTCGAAAACCAATAAACGTTCTTAGCATTAACAACGCAACGTTTTGTCGCGTATTTATAACTCGTCTTTTTGCGGCTTCGTAATTGTGCCTCCTTTTATTTCTCCCATTGGAGACTTGCTTTATTTCGTATCATCTTATAACTCGTCTTTTTGCGGCTGCTGCGTGATTTTGCCCTTGATGTGCGGCCATGCGTACGCTGCGGCGGCGTCGATGAAGGCGTCCAAGATATGACGCTGTTTCATGACCGTTGCCACGTGGTCATCGCGATCACCCGACTTGTCAAATAACACTGCATAAATATATATAGAATAATATTTAAACGAGTAATACATGTAGATGAATGGCGATTATGTCATAATCGGCACTGAATAATTACACTGAAATAGAATGAAAAGTAGACTAAATCTAATTTGACTTTGTTTAAGTTGAAGTTCTTTTTTTCGATATATGATATACGAACATGTATGTAAAATATATTGGTCTTGAGTTTTTCTTAACTTTTATTGGCGATACCTCTTGCTAGGAGCAAGTGATTGTTTAATGTAACTACATAATCAATAAAAAAATACCTCTTGCGATTTCAACATTGACCCGCCTTTGTTCTTTATGCAATACATCTAGACCTATCTCAGATATCTTGGTCAAAACCTTTATGTAGTAATCTGCAGACCTAAAAGAGAAAAAAAATATGGATAAAGGAAAAAGACCCAAATTGTATATGTACGTCCTTCCTGAATTCGTATATGTATTTGTTTTCATGGATGAAAGGGGGAGTTATTTCTTTATTTAAAAAATGTTATTATTTATATGCTGTCCATTTTAACAGCATTTGTTAATGATTTCTGTTTTCCAAACCCAATCATTGTCGTGTCCTTAATTCAGCAGACTTAATATGTCTTGATTATAGGAATGTGATTTTTAATGCCTTACATCTCATCTATCGTGTATTGTTCTGCAATATTCTTTGCCAGTGGAATCAACACTGGTCTGTTTTCTGATGTATCGGCTAGGAGTCTAGCATTTTCTATCAGAAAGTTATCAAGTTGTGGAATGCGTCCTACCTTTAAAACAATAGATATATTTCATAGTACATGTGATTTTATTTCACAAAAAATACGAAAAATATTTTAAAGTGACTCGCTTTAAAAATAACATAGATTATGTCTTGAATTATATCACATTTGAATTACGACCACTCCCTTTACAGTGCATTTAAAGCATGCGCAAATGTTAGATTAATTGCTACAAGTTGTATGTAAACACCTATCAATTCTGAAGTGTATGTTTCTAAAATATTTTATAAGAACACAATTAAATGGCACATTTAGCCATTCTATTTTGATAAGATTGCGTGGAGATCTTACTGTATCATCCATTTGCCCATGTGATCCCAGAGTAAATGTCCAAGGCACTGCGTCTCCGAGCATGTTTAATTTCAGAAAAAGCAATCCAAGTTTAATAATATAAATTGAGAAATCCATGAGGTCAAGTGTGTAATTTGATTCTCTTATATGTTTTAATTATTATTCATTGCCTTTTGACTTTCATAAATAATTGAAATATTGTTCAAAATCTTAGTATTTTTTGCATGCGAAATAAAATCTCAAAAGACTATTCGAATCTACTTTTGAGCAAACCAAGAAAAGACTAAATCGATCCCTGATGCAATTTCGATTTCATGAATGAACCTTCATCTTAAACGCCTGTTTACAACCATTGCTAATGCCATTGACGAATTTTTGCGAGTTTCATCAATATTGGAGTAAAGAAGTTGCAGACTGAATAGAAAGCGATATATCATATGTTATCAATAAAAATGAAATTGAGCAACAAAATGCATTATCGAGTTGATTTCAGGAATATATCCTATGTTAATTTGCTAAAATGGTGATAAATTCTAGTTATTTTTTGTGAAACGGAGAGTAAATTTTTTGTGTTGTTCATTTGTCAGCTTAAAGGGTGAAATTCATATATGAGGTGGCGAGAACTTTAAGATATAACGCATACACACTTTTAAGAATAACTCGTAAGAGTGATACGTATTTATCTCCGAAATATTGTTAAACACCTCAACGTGGTAGGTTAAGGTCAACCAGAATTTCACAATCAATTTTCAAATCCGGCAAAATCCGAGAATCTCGCCCTTTTTTTGAGAAAATCAGGGACACATCCGGTGATGTCATTACGGATAAGGGTTATAGACTCAAATGAAAGGTCTTGGTCCGTAGATGTGCCTTTTGACCATTTCAATCAAAACACCCGACCGAAAGTTGTCAAATTGGTCAAAATAGCCAACAAATAGCGGTTTTTCAAGACTTGAGCATGTACGGGCTAGAAATTTTGAACGGAAGGTCATAGAGACTTGGTTATAGGCTCAAATGAAAAGTCTTGGTCCATAGATATGCCTTTTGGCCATTTCGGTCAAAAACACCGGAAGTTGTCTAATTGTCCAAAAATAGCGGTTTTCATAGAAAATATATTTAACATCTACGAAATAATCTGCTATACCCCTTCGAGTTTGGGGGCGGTTGGGGCATGCTCGTGTTTCACAAATACTTTCTTGTTTGTTTGATTTCCCTGAAAATGTATTTGAATTATAAGTGAGGGTTTTTACGATTTCTTTGAAAATGTTCGCTAGCGCCTTCGGCGCCAGCATATTTTTTTTTTAATATAAAAAATTCTTGCGCCTTCGGCGCTCGACTATTGTTTAACAATACTAATAGTTTTGGTCTTATATACCAGTACTAGATTTCCCAGTACGATTTCCTTGAAAATGTTCGCTTGCGCCTTCGGCGCTCGCATATTAAAAAAAAAACATAAAAAATCCTTGCACCTTCGGCGCTCGACTATTGATTGACTATACTAATAGTTATGGTCTTATGTACCAGTACTAGATCTTTCTATGCCATTTTCAATCTTGGTTCATGGAAAAGAATCAGGGGCAAAACAGGGAATAAAATCTGATTAGAGACTAGTCATCCTGACTATAGTAGTTAAATAAATTTGCCTTGATTAATGGCTCTTACTTTTGGATATATCAGTGGGCGCACTGAGAAAATCTCGGGCGCACTTTTCGAAAAGAAGTGCGCCCGTGGGTGCAAGATTTTATCTGGCCAAATGCATCCCTGAACTCAAATGAAATATGATATGATAAACTTATTTAGAGATATCTCGACATGTCCATCTAAATTTTGAGGTAAAGAAGCCATTATCATGTCACAATATCCATTATATCGACCTTATGATATTTTCAAACATTAAATTTTAAGTTTATTCATTGAGGATATCAAATTAGTTGCATACATGTAAAAACAACGAGAAAATATAATAGCAAATAATTTGTAGAAAAAAAAAGTTATGTAACTATAGTCAAAGTAAAAAATACCACCACAACGTCAACTATGAAAACTAACTGACGATGCAAGCTTTCTATTTACTTTTCTATTGACATTTTTACTTATTATTTTAACTTTGAATATAGCACTTTAAATGCAATGCATGTTAAAGCAAGAAATCCAAAACTCAAATGAAATGAACGAATTTATATTTTAAATAGAAAGATAAATAATTGTATAGCGAACGTTTGAGCAAAAATATGACTCTGATCAAAGTCAATGGCCATTGCAAATACGAATTCAAATCTTATTTTTTATTAAACCATAATGTACTTCCATATCTCTTTTATGAATTTGTATTGGTATTTTAGAGCTCTATAATAAACTTTCTATTGCGACGTTTGAAAAAAATGAACTCATTGAATGGACCTACTCGTTTTATTAGCCCCCAGCCAACCAATTTGGCTGAGGGCAATTGCTATCCCCTATTCCGTCCACCGTCTGTCGGTCCGTCCGTCTGTTAACATTTGTGATGCAGTAATTTGTCCGCGGCATTTTGATATGAAGCCTTTGTCCTAGGGTTCTGAAACTTCGCACAGTGAAGGAATTTATATTGCAGATGTGTGAGGTTTCAGTTTGATCGACCAAAAATTGTCGACATTACGGGGGTTTGAACTTAGACGAATTTGAGATATTTTGGGTGTTTAACTTACGGATGTTTTGTTGATCCGCTTCCCGCACTCCTTCTTCATCAGTGGTTGTCCGCTTTAATTTCGTCGGTGTTTCGGCCCTTTATCAACCAGACACTTCAAGCGGCGGGCCTACAGGAGTAGCTTATTCCTGTATTCTGGAGTGCGGGGGCTCAATCATGATGGTATCCAGCTCACATCGTTTCGTTTCAGCCATATCCAATTTGATGCTCGTTCACATGTTTGTTCTCATGTTTTGCTCAGTTTTTTCCTGGTGTTTCCCTGTTTCCCGAGGATCTAGCTCATGGTCCACACTGATCGTCCGATAAAGCCTCTGCATCCTATCTTAACGGATGTACACCATGCTTTCCAGCCTTTGTTCTCACAGTCTGCTCTCAGCTCGTCGTATTTTGTTTTCTTTCTTTCATAGGCAGCTTCGATTCTCTCCTCCCATGGTATTGCCAGTTCTATCATGATGACCTGCTTGGTTGCCATGGACCATATCACGATATCTGGTCTCAGCGTCGTGCACGATTTCCTCCGGAAACTGCAGCCGCTTCCCCAGGTCCACTCGTATCTGCCAATCACTCGCTGTTGTCAGTATTCCGGTATGGTGTTGTGTCTTCTTCGAGGTTGCTCCTGGTTTAACAAAATTGATAAACCTTAATGGCTTGGTTCGTTTTTGTGTCTTCGTGCTTGGGTCTAGTATTGATGCTAGGGCCTCTTACACTCTGTCATGTCTCCACTTATACCGGCCCTGCGTCAGAGTGGTTTTACAGGATGATAGCACGTGCTCTATGGTACATCTTATCTTTCACAGTGCACAGTCTTCGTCATCGGTTTTATATCACCTCTTTAGATTCACCGGGGTGGGTAATAGGTCGTACACACTTCGTAGTAGGTACCCAAGTTGGATTGGCTCCTTGTTAAACAGGTCCTGCCATGTTATTTTCCTTGGCGTTACCGACTCCCACTTCGTCCATGCCCCTTGTGTACTAAGTGATATCGCTTTCGCTTTCCGTTGGTCTTCCTCGATCTCTCGCACTTCGCTCTGTATTATCTTCCTCCTTTCCTTTGTATCGGCTACACTCCATTTCGTTCGATCACTGACATCCAGGCCTCGCCGTCCCTGCCTCACTGTGCCTACTAGCTCCTTGTGCAGGATTCTACTCTTTGTTTCATCCATTGTACGCTGCACAGACCAGCGCCCACTTTGGTTCAGCAGTAC
>LQRL01091323.1:0-19081 GCA_001703475.1 Hydroides elegans | reverse complement strand
CACCCGGGGTATAAAACACGAGTGTGCCCATGTCGGATTGTCAATCAAGAAACCCATACATTTCTAAAATATCCTTTCACGGTCGTCGAATTGAATAATTCTTTATTTACTTTGTTGATCTATCATCTTCTCATCTCCATGAGATAATCATTGCGAATAAAAAGTTAATCTAAATGAAAAATATACACCTTGTCTCCTTATACCCCCCCCCAATCATATTCGTTTATGACACTTATGTTAAATTCGTTATATTTCGGTTTTCAATGGATTGATTCAATCATTAAATTATCGCAAATTGTAATTATTACCTTAAAATGAAAAAAAAATGCTCAAGAATTGATTCAAGCTGCTAATAGGGGTAAGGTTTCATTCAAATATAATTATATCTTTATCTGACGATTTTCCTGGCATCATACAAATAGTAAATGCATAACTACATGTATCTCTACAAATAAAGGTAATTCATCAAAAAGTGAAACCAAAAATCAACAGTATGTTTATATCTAAAACGCTGAATTTATCTGACGCGTCGTTCACGATTATAATGCAGAGCTGCCGACGCATTTTTTAAAAAGTGTATATTAATGTTTGACACGAATGTCCAGTCCCTTGATCGTTTTGAATATTGTGGGTCTTGTTTATCATGTAAATCATTAGGGCTACTCCAGAATAAAATGTGGAACTCTGTCATTTTTCTTGTGTTTGGTCTTTGTCATTGTTTGTGCGCTAAGATTTCAAAACTACAATAGTGGAATAAATTTAAGAAAATTATGAAAGAGATATGTGGAGAATGTAGATACATAATATGGCGTTTACAGCGCGTTCATAGATCCAATAGGTCAAAAAGTATCGAATAAAACAACTGGGCAAGCTGTATCTAGGTATGAATAACATTTGCGTGTCTCACGTAGAAATATCCACATAACAAAGCAAACGATAAAGACAGTTGAGTATATATCAAAATGTCAGGGGAAAACATATTTGCTGAATTTCTACTCCAAAATCATATCGACTACTTTCAGGTTTTGAATAATGATAAAAAAGAACCGATCAAAACAAATTGCCAAACGCATTTTTTTATTCAACCGTAAGCTCTTTATTATTACTGAATTGACAAAACTGATGCGTTTTGAATACTTTATAGAAAGGTTGAGCAGGATTATTTTATTGGATTAAAGTATTCTTAGAGTGTATTGATTCCATGTCATATCATACAAATTAAATTTTAACATGCAGTGAGCAAAAAAAAATCCATCACCAAAGAAAGTTTCATGAAATGAATGTAAAATTAGTATTAAAAACACAATCTTAGTATTATATAGAAATGGACGTTAAATTTGCTAGCTAGCTTTACCGGGAAACAAATGTAAATGTATACATTTTGATGATTTAAAGAAGTTTCGAAAATATCCCGACAATACACTTTTGGGCAGCATATGTATTATGGTATTGCTTTTGAAATGCGTTTTATATGCGAAACCATTTTCCAATATTATGGGATATGTTATGACTTATTCCCTGTATGTTTTCAAAAGTATACGGAGGCCGAGGTCACCATAGAGGCAAATATTAAAGCCAATCCACGCTCGATTCAGTCACAATGGAAGGGTTCCGTGCAACAATGCAGTGAGTCAACATAACATGTTTCGCCAAATGTTATTGCAAAGTGACACATGATAATAGATCCATGTTATACAACTTGTATACTTAAATGATGCTACGGAATCAATGTGATCATAACAATTTCAGCCTTTGGCCACTTGCCAATCCATAAATAATGGACCAATATATAAAATAAGATTCAATGGCTCTTTTCTTAAAACTTCTTTTTAAAACTTAGCACAATGTTGCGCGGAGCTATTCAATTGCAGTTAAGATTAAAATAACTTTTTTAGTGTTGCCGACTAAACATTACATTTTGAACGTCATTTCCATCAAACGTTCAAAGTGACGTTACCATTGGGCTTACCGAAATGGTACATGTACCTTAAATGTTTTTTTTTAACTTTGAACATTTAGAACATTTTCGAACATTGCAAATCCTTGGACATACCTCCTTCGACACAAATATCAAGACCAGTCAGCGTCCCTGCCTCGGCTCTTGTAATATCGGTGAACGTCGACCCACCGGTTCCAGTGGTCTCCAAGGTTACGACACAATTTTCGATCTCATATTTCATTAAATGAGTCGGTCGTCTATAAGCGATGGCACTAGGATCCGAATTCAATCCATTTTGCGACCAGAGCGTTTCACTGGGAAACACGCAAATGTAGCAAATATCCTGTGTTGCGCTAGCGTATTCGCAACGTTCATTCCTCATGCATATTACAACGCAAATAAAGTTTCTTGTTGTTGCATTCATACATTCTCGAGTATAACTTATTTCAAGAATGCACTGGGGATGCTCCAGGTAATTGTAATATGATTCAATTTCAGAAATTGTTGATTGTATAAGCTTGTCGTTCACACCGGCTGCTTCCGTTTTTAGAGTCGACATAAGAAGACTTACCAAAGCAAATAACCTTATGCTTCGAGACAATTTGTGCTTTTGATATTGCTTAAGCATTGTGATGATAATTTTATGCCTTTAAGTTTTTATTTATGTAAGTTTTTGCAATCATTCGCCATTTTTTATTATCTACACATGATAAAATTCTAGATATCAGGCAATTATCAACAAACGATTTAAGACAAAATTTCACTGCTTAACGTACACACAATTAACTGCAATGGTATCGCAACGATGCATCAGAGCTAACTATCAACTTTATAGGGAGAGCTAGGAAACCATATTATGAGGGATATATGCATGAATGCTTACTAAATCTTGGACTTAGTTTTTGAATAACTTGCCTTAACTTTAAGAAAAAACACATATTTGAAGGACAAAATGGATTCAAAGCATGATAAAAATTAACATATGATCAAATCATGTTAATCCAAGCTATAATACCTTATGAAGCGGTATATATAAACAATCAGTATTATCAGTTTATCATCAAATAAATAACCAATCTTAATTTGATTGTAAAACAAAACTATTTATTACCTGGTCAGGGTGCATCGCTTAAAGAAATGATAAGGAAAAGCTATGATGCAATATTTCTGTGTATTGCACCCGGACTATTTTCCGATTGCACTTCAGAAATCTAATTTTCATAATAAAACAATATAAACATGAAATAATGTTTAAAATATTGATTTCACATAGATTATTTTCTTATCCTTGATGATTTTTAAAAACTTAACAGTTTATAATCCACCCTGATTGTCAATATAATTAAACATATTATATTATCGCCCACCATGACATGGCAACAGATAACTTTTTTTTCAGTAACTATTTTCTTTGTTATTCCATGTAATAAAGGGAATACAATATTCAGATTCAATATTGTTAGGTGTTAATTGCACTCAGGGGTCAAATTGGATGCACTCAGTCTTCGGCTTCGATGCATCCAATTTGACTCCTTCGTGCAATAAACACCTAACAATATTGAACCTTCATAAGGTATTCCCATAATATGCTTGACATCAATTACTTTAAAGTAATATTTTTAATTTAAATATTTTCATTTATCAAGTTTTTTTTTTCAATATTAAAGGGTAATGGGTTTGAAATGATAAACTAGAAAGTAATATGTTCAAATTGAAATTTTAACATACCTCTAGATTTAAGTGAAACAAAGAGTGTGCTTACCATAAAGCTGAATGGGAAAGAGCACCTGATGAATTGTTCCACATATATTTGGTAAGATAAGGTTGGAACAGCTCAGCTAGTTTGGAAATCGTGAACCCTCTTTTGCAAACAAAATGTTTAAACAGGAGTATTTTGTTGCTCTTTGTGTTTTGAAAATTATATTTAGGTGATTTTGCAACTGTTTAAAAACGTTTGGTAAGATGCCCCTCAAGAAACCGTTGCTCGATGGTTGAGCACAGCTAAAAATCTCAAGGCTCCGGTTTCAAGTAGAGCAATTTGAATGTTACAGAATTTTCTGCTTGTGCTCTGGCACCTTTTATGATCATGCAATGGGTTATCTACATATCACGGAAACGGAGATTTGGAGACATTCGTAAAAAAATGATAGAGAATGTACGTTCATATGTTCAATTTAATGTGATCATGTGAATTCGCTTGACTTTTCGTTAAACATATCATGCGATAGGCTGATGCAATAATATAGCTAGGCAAAACACATAATGTCATTTCATACAATAATTGCAGTGCCCATTTGCTCTTTCGCCAGATTGATTTTGGTGTCTCTTTGGGCTTTGGTCGGGTCAAATCCAATCGATGTGGCATCTTTGAAATGTACCATATACAAAGAAATCTGATGATTTGCATATCATACGACAGGAATGCCCAACGGGCCATTTTTTGAAATAGTGTCTCATTTTACTGCATTTGGCTTGAAATGCATTCTCAACTACTTCAAACCTGATAATTATATGTATTAATTGAATGGTTTTATTCTTAATTTGCCAGCGAGGAACATAGATAATATCGTGCCAGCAACTTTGCACAAATTTGCCAGCAGAATAAAACATTGATATAAATATATGTTGATTTTGCGCATAGTTTGAAAAAGTATCTGTTTGGGCTCTGTTATGTATACTCGACAACAAAAGAAGTGTCCGGTTGTTCAAATCTCTGTAACTTCAAAATTATTTGGTCGATTTTTATCAATTATGTATCAAATTAAACAGCACATAATTTGAGTTCATTTAATAAGTTTTTACGAGTCTATATTTGCTATCGACGATTAGGCGAACTCTTGAAAATGAACGAACGAAATAGCGAGTAACAAACCCTTAAATATAAATTTTCATGGATGTTTGAACTATCTTGCCAGAAAATTTAAATGTAATTGGTACATTTGAACTCTTTAGGTGCATATTCGAAAATTCAAGCCATTTGCGGCGATCGCTCGAGTTGGCAAAGTATCTTGCGAATGGTCACACGCTAGGCACCGGAAGTGCCAATTTTTAGTACAATTGTTCTAAACATCTGTTTGAATATGTCAAATGATGCCTTCACGGGTTTTGTAATGCTACATTAATGGGTTTACAACCGTTTTGGAAATAACGTTTCGCTTATTTTCTGGTTACTTCGAAACACGATATTGATCGAAAAGTCACATTCAGTGAACCTTTGGTAAATCCGTAGTTTAAGTTTTCCATCAAGAAGAAAACAATTTTCGTGCATGGCTAAGACAACCTGATGGTCGATTTCCACGCCCAAGCCTCGTAGCAATGGTGCGCGCAAGCGTATGCCTTGATAAACAGATCGACCTAGCCTACTCAATTTTACCGTGAAAACGCGGCTAAAATGACCGTTAAACTGTCTTTCATAACTCGTAACTATAGATTACAATGTTCTAAACTATTTTAAGCGTATTCACTCAATAATCGATTGTTTGCGCGAAACCGCACCTATATCGAGCGTATTTTCAATGCATTTCTCGACATCGTTTATATGGAAAACGAGGACAGCAACTGCCTTTCGATTTATTTTTTATATTTTGCACACCCTTGAAGATAATATTGACAATGTCCGTTTTCGTTCGAACGCCACGTCAATATAACCAGGTCAAGTTAACCCTTATAAATTTTGCCGAGTTAATTCGAAAATTACGGCTAGGCTATGGAGCGAATGGAATTCAAAGTGCAATTAACAGAGTTTAGAGCATGTGAGCTATCTTGAAATCACACCGCTTTTATTGTGTAATGTGATTAAGACTGTTTTCGCAGTTAAGCGCCAAAAACACGTTTTTTCGACGTTTTACGATGTGCGCTGAGACGCATGTGGCATAGAAACTAACTATTTCTCACCGTTATTGAGTTACGAAAACCTTATACTATCTCTAGCATAATCCGCTTTTCCTCTCCTACCGATACTCATTGAATGATGATCGAAATCAATGTTTCTTAGCCCTTCGATCAAACGAACGAGATACTCGTCAAAGGGATTCCAGATTGTTAGGTTTGCGAGACCACATATAATTATCATAACTGAAACTAACAAACGTGTTTTAATTGGTTCCACTTTTGATACAAGAAAAAATATTAACCTAAAATGACCGGACACTTCTTTTGTTGTCGAGTATATATCATATATGTACAAGTGCATCAAGTAATTATGCTATGTTTTAATTCTCTTTTATTGTAAGCCAACAACTTTATAGGCTATTAGAGACATATTTATGACTTGGGTTTTATTCGTATAAAATGCCAGGAAAATACGAAATATTTGAAATAAGCTATTTCATCTATTCTGTTTTGTGAAAATGCCAGCAAGATAGAAATTTGAAAAGATTAGATATTTCACAGAATAAATTTGCTGGGTACTCCTGATACGATAATCGAGTAGTTTATTTGCAAGTTTGCATAGGTTTGACCAGCATGAGAAGGAAATTGGACTTAGCACTTAAATATGATATTGTAATAAAACACTGCTTTTAGTGTATTATGTTGCGTAGGTAATTATATTGTGAGCGAAATTCGTAAATGTACGCAGCGTTCGAAACAATGAACTGATGTACAGAAAACGCGCTTTATAACTTTGCATCGTGCGGGCGTGCGGGCGTGCGCATGATAGGAATTTAGCGTGGACAAATTTCGATTTAAGCGTGGAGTGTTTTAAGGGTGCAGGCGTGCAGGCGTGTGGGCGTGCGGGCGTGCGAGCGTGCGGGCGTGGATAAACAAACATGATCATGTCGAACGTGTATATTTCATTTGATACAACACATATAAAGAATGCATTCTTAATAATAGAGCAATATTTTTTTAAACACCTGAGTTATTCGGTCGGCCCAATACATCTTGTCATTAAGACTGCTTAAAGTGTTTCATAAGTTTAATAATACGATTTTAGTTTTCACTTATAAATGTTCATTCGAAATTCCTTTAGCAGATATAACTTATGATAGAAAGACCGATTTTTTTTACAGTATTATTCAATATTTGGGTACTGTCATTATTATGAGAATATGACACATTTACTGTTTATTTTTAGACAATATAAGTTATTCATTTACTAGAGTAAATAGGTGACTTAGTGTGCAAAATAGGTGCAAAATATTTTAACACTTAGCATTTATTATTTATAATTAACTTAAACGGTAATTTAATGTAGATAATCTCTCTATAGATAAAATTATGATTCGATATTAGATAATAAAATGCTTAGAGATCAATTCAATCTTTATATGGGAATTAAAAAAGGTAGTAAGTGTATTGGTTTGGTAGCTGTTTTAGTGATAATCGAGGCATATAGCATAATGATGAATTGTTATGCCTTTCATCCTTTATATATACATACATAAGCGTGCGGGTGTGCGAGCATGCGAGCGTGCGGGCGTGCAGGCGTGCGGACGTGCGAGCGTGGACAAAAATGAATTTAAGCGTGGAGCAATAAGCGTGCGGGCGTGGAGTGTTAAGCGTGCGGGCGTGGAGTGGCAAAGTTATAAAGCGCGTTTACTGTACATAGATATTAATAGTTTATAAGACAAGATGAGAGCGGGTTCCGGTTCAGAAATGCTCTTCTGAATAAAGTTGGATTTCGGACGTAGTATCGAAAGGATGCATTTATCAGTGCTAAAAAATATCGTTTTCCCAACATCCATATTATCACCCAGAAAACTTTACAAAAGCTTATTCATATTTGTATATTTAACACACTAGAACTTTGGTTTATTCGAAGCATAGTATGCTGACATGAGAATACACAATGAGGTGTCAAAGGATCCAGTGCTGCCTTGCAAGTGCTACGGAGGCAATATATATTATTGAACTAAATCTGATTAGATATTAATTGATTTTTTTTTTCAAATCTGAATTTATTTAGAAAGCAATAAGCAAAGCATTAATTAATAGAAAATAAAAAATAAATTATCCAGTATGTTATACACCATCAAGATAAGGCAATCCAGTTTCTTGGAAAATAATCATCTACGGGATAATCCCTGTAACAGTCGCTGCGCGGTTGCGCGAAGTCTTTATAATAAACTACATGACCCTCTGATAGATAACCACCCCACCAACCGAATGTCCCGACCAACATAATCACGTGATCACATGAGCTTAGTATAGCGAGATCCACTTCCGGTGGCTGATATCGAGACAAAATCACATGTTCGTGCAACGGTAAAATGTGCTCAAAATTCCACGTCCAGTCATCGCCGCATACAATGAATACTACAGGAACGTTCAATTTGCGTTTGAAATAATGCATGGCGTGTTGGAAATAGGTTACGTCAGCGGTTCTTTTTCCTTCGACTTTTTCATTCAAAAAGTCGCCTCGCCGTATATGAACTCCAACCCAAATAGAGTTCATCAGAAGGGTTTGATTCAGACTCTTGAAAAACGCCACCGTTCGAGTTCGAATGTAGTGATTAAATGTAAAAATGGATTTGATTATATTTCTGTGTTTGTGAAAGTACTTGTAACTTTGCAAATAACCGAGCAATTTTATATTTCTGTCTTGGATATGATAAGACAGGTTTTTCGTCATATTGTTATAAGTTGCTACACCTTTAATGAAAAGGTCTTCCCAAATGTATTTTGAAACATTCGGTCCATATGGCGGTAGTCCGTTTAGATTCCACATTTCACTTATTTGTATTTTAAACACTGGAATCATATTATTTTGTAAGGCTATGCCGATGGTCGAAGCACGTTGAAACATTCGGTTCCCGAGTCGGCCAATATCCGTACATGTTAGGTAACGCGAATCATTCGTTGTCCTCATTGGTAACACATTTGCACTATATTTTGTCAATTTCGCTTCGATATACGATGTTATATTGGCTGAGTGTCGACGCATCGTCCTGAGTGTCTGTTCTGTGGTGAAAGAGCCGATGGTAGAATTTGAGTATTGGTTGTAGGATGCTTTCATCTCGGAAGTTGACTTTTGCCACAATAAAATAGATCCTGTTGCCAGAACGACGAGACAAAGCAGTGGCCGTCTTTTATATAAATAGTATTTCATTTTCTGGGAACGACATCAGTTCTCGGTCAGTTTAACATCACGAGGACATTGCAAATGACACCAAACCTGAAAGAACAAATAAAGAGTCTAGTGTAATTTGCATTATTTGTAGACTCTAAATTTATTTAATAAATAATCTAATTATTCGCTTACATCATGTTGTGCGTTATGGCCTGGCAAAACGGAAAGCTTTCAGCAGCTTTTTTTCTAAATAATCCGCGTTATTTAATGTATGTGAAAACGTTTGACGCGCTCGTTGCGTTTCAGAAAGTGATAAACAATCAATCAAATGCTCCATTTGACTATGTCTTCGTGTACATACAATGTGTAGTCCGGTAGCTTATACCGTTCCGTGTGCATTTTCTCAAATTAGTCTTTTAACTGTTTTAAGTGTTTATCCTTATCGATTTTGTTCAAATGATATGTTTCGTTAATTATAATTGACGTTTTTCGTGCGAAGATGAGCTTTTCGGCCATCGTAATTGTTATTCCTTAATATTCAAAACAAAAAAAAAGGAAACATATTTTATTTCAAAGAGTACCACAATACCATTCAGAAAATGCATAGTTTCAGGATTTACGAGCAATGCACACGGAATTATATTTGGGTGGTATTACCGACCGGACTAGTGCTTCCCAGAAGGGTGTTACATGTTTTTGATAACCGAACTTAACCGTTGATTATGTTGAAGCTATCTTTTAACTTTTTTTACCTTTTTGTCTTTATTTTTGCAATGAGCGTCGCAACGTGAAATTGAGTCCGTGAAATGCAACTTGAAATGACTTTCGGCATTCTCTAACATTCAACCTAATTTAGACTATGTGTATATATGTATTGTCTTTTTGCCATAATTATGATATGCCATAATTATTCATATATCATTCATAACGATCTCAGTTTTAATTATTTTTGTAAGATAAACATGTACTTTAATTAAATATGTAGTTTAAAATATGTGACCTAACATTTCAATAGTGTGAACATTTCCTACCTCTTAGTTACATTGGCTGCTGTAAATGAAATATCCCAAATTGATTGAATAGATATGAACAAATAAATTGATTTTAACTATCTTTATTTCAACTATTTCATATTTTGACAGCAGTACTTAACCCTAACCTGACATAGTTACAGCATGCAGCCTGCTGGTTAGATATGTAATTGTATATTTGCAAAGCATTATTTTACTGTGTAAAATTTCATCTTCATATGAAGTCGCCATAAACTGAATGCGAGCGGTTAACATAACATGTTGGCACACGCATGGTTTAGCGCCCCTCACCATGACCTAGGGGTGTTAACAAATTCACCGTAAATAGGAAGCATTCGACGTGAAGCAGCCACGCTGACACATATATGATGTATATGTTTTCCATTGTGAGGAATATCATATATCCTTCTTTCTTAATATATAACTATTTTATGAAATTAGAATTAATTTGATTTTCCATATGAAAATGCATATCCCCATAATGTGATCAATGGCATATAAAATAACACCAGATATGTGTAGGCGCTTTATACTGTTTCCCTTTGACCTCCATTGAGTTCTTAATGGTCCAAACTGATTTCTTTGAATACAAAGCCCAAGGTTCGCGACCCGCATTGAAAATAGCTTATTCAACAAAAGTCCTTTTTTGCGATATTCAGGTAAATGTCTTCCATTGTTTTGGTATAGTCGACCTTACGACAATAACCATATCCTAACATTTTTTAAAAAAAGACATACCGAGGGTCAAATATTAATCTGAAAACAATATATTTTTAATCGTTTTTTTTAAATACACGACCTACAGTGTCAGTGTATGTATTAATGGCAGCGAAAGCCATGTAAAGGCTATAAATTATTATCATTATTATTATTATAATTCAAAATAAATTGGTAAAAATTTATTTTGTATTAAACAACCCAATAAAAGGTTTTCTACGGCTTTATTTAGCTGATTGGTTTTATATTCAAATGAAGGTATTAAATCGGCATGTCAATTGCTGTTCTTTGAAAACTCAACAACATTGAATATAATGATTGTTTATATGATCGATAAGCTAGTAATTGAGAGAAGATCCGCCAGTGGGTATATCAAAAGTATGTATCCATAGGCGGTAGAAACCGTAAAATACTGCAATCCTCTTGAAAACCAAGCATCACAACCAAACATCTTGATAAAAATCAATCGCCTAAATTAATACATAACCAAGAATATCATAAATGAGAAGCTCTCCATTAAAAATGAAATTAACTTAAATTAAGTAAGATTCCTCGACTGTTTCTAATATTCTCATCCAAGAGCGGCTGCTAAGTTTTGTGATCATGTTCTGCACCATCCTGTCTAACATCGTGCAAAATGGAACGATAGCTGATCCAAACCTGCACCGGCTTTTCCGGACATATATTCCAATTTATAGCCTCTCACTGCTTGGAAGGTACCTGACTGTAAACCCCACGGACCGAACACCTGTTTGGTAGTATAGAATTTGAATCCGCGATTGAATCCATGGGATTCGACGTCCAAACCCAGTATGACCTCATCGGAGTCCAAACGGACTTCGTAGGTGACCTCGGGGCCATAGGCACAGCCTCGATATCCCCGTCGCTCGTTGTCGTACAAAGGATTGTAGCCCTTCACTGGACCTGGATCTAGTCAAGTTTAAGACATTATCTCTAGTTTTTGATCAATGCAAAAGTAAGTACAAATGCGATTAAAATAAACAAATAAGGACGAGAAATATACATACATTACATTCTTTAGATCAAAGTGTATAGACTACCTGAATATCACGTTACCTCAGTAAAATAAATACCTATTATTTGTATAACATATAGAATGCATAAAGTAGCACCACCGAGAAAACGAAACATTAACAATATCAATTATCTGTTATTAAAAGTTGAAACTCAATATGCAAGACGTGCAAATTATTAGATTTGAACGAAGTCAAACTTGAGAAAAAGGTATGTTATAGGATCTATGTGCCTGACAAAACTTCACTCACCGTTTGCACAAATATCAAGACCAGTCAGCGTTCCTGACTGTGCTCTAGTTATATCTGTAAACGGAAACCCACCGCTTCCAACGACGTCCAGGGTAACGACACAATTTTCATTCTCATACACAATCAGATGTGTCGGTCGCCTGTAAGCAATAGCACTGGGATCCAGAGATATGCTGGTCTGATTCCAGAGTGCGTCAGTCGGAAACACGCATATATGACACGTGTTTTGCGTCGCACTTGCGTACTCGCAATGATCATTACGCGCGCACACTCCGATGCAAGCGAATTTACACGTTCTGACATTCGTGCATGATCGAATGTAGGCCATTTCCAGATTGCATTGTGGATGATTCAGGTTAGTGTAGTATGATTCGATTTCGCCGACGGTCGATTTTTTGAACTGGTCGGCCATCATGGTTGTGTCGGTTGTTAAAACAGGCGAAACGATATTGACCAATGTAATAAAGGTCATGTATTGTTTAATCATTTTCATTTTTATACTTCTGTTATATTTTGCAAATTTTAGTATCTGTACTTGTTCACAGAAGGGCAAAACTATTTGTGAAAATTTCAGATACAAATCACTGAAATAAACGGATGCATCGTACTAAATAGTCATTCCATGTGATTTGGAGAGGTGGAACTTGTGTAAATGAAGAAGGGATACATACAATAAGCGGTTTTAAAAGTGAAATTAGTTGCTTCACATAAGTTAAAACATTAGTTTGCATGATTTCCATTATTTGCGAAGAAAGACGATTTCACATGTCAATTAATTGAAGTATATTGAATTTGATCATGTGGCCGGGCTCGAACAAAATCCTTTGGTTGTCGCAAAATCTATTTTTCTGCAAAAAAATATATTACACTCAATATCGTAGGACCCTTCCGTATGTCTTACTATCAGGATGATATGTCGCACTATCAGGAGTACCCAGCGATTTATTTTGTGAAATATCTATTCTTTTCAAATATCTATCTTGCTGGCATTTTCACAGAACAGAATAAATGAAATATGGTATTTCAAATATTTCGCATTTTCCTGGCATTTTATACGAATAAAACCAAAGTTATGAATATTTCTCAAATACAATGTAGTCTATAAAGGTGTTTGCTTTAAAAAAAAAATAGAATAAAAGCATAGCATAATTACTTGATGCACTTGTACATATAAGATATACATAACAAAGCCCAAAAAAGATACTTTTTCCAACTATGCGCAAATCAACATTTCTTTATATCAATGTTTAATTCTGCCGGCAAATTTGCGCAGAGTTGCTGGCACTGTATTTTTTTATGTTTCTTGCTGGCTAATTAAGGATAAAACCATTCAATAAATACAAATAATTATCATGTATAAAGTGGTTAAGAATTAATTTTAGGCCAAATGCAGTAAAATGAAACACTATTTCATAAATGGCCCGTTGGGTACTCCTGCACTATTAATGTGTAGAACAAAGCAAATAAATATTGTTGAATCCGATATGATAATTGTTCTTGATATTTGTATATATAGAATGCTCGATCAGTTTGGATACGAAGCTTCATATTCAAGCCTTTCAAGATTAATGTTAAAGTGATAATGTAACTATGCTCTTAAAGTAATGCGTTTCTGTAAGTGCAAGCTCTTCTAATTTAAAACCTTCGTCATCTGAAATTAAACTATTCCAATACCACTTATAATGTTGGTCAACTGATATACATCTTTACTCTTTTAGCTTGTAGGAGTAGGTGGTATTATTTTTCAGATGTAGATTTTCAGTTGTAGCTTTTTCTTCAGTTCAATTATAATGCACGATAGCAAAGTCGCAAAAATGTGTTAGGTTAAAAGCTAAATCATGTAACTTTTACATTAATTTATTCCCTTTAATCACTGTTGTTTGTGGTAATTATTTTGCTCATATTGTTAAATCATGATTTGATTATTTAAAAAATCTGGCTTGGATTTCTTGTAACTTTACAGCCCTTCATTAGTGATCCATTATTCTTAATAATGGACTTTTAACTAAGTCGGATGAAGTACTCGGTCGACTCCATTAATCAAAACATTGTACAGGTGCCTTTGATTTGCCTCGGTACTGTGCACTAATTTGATTAATGGACTGACCTCGTACTTTATCCTATAGACGTGTGTTTTGTTTTTTATTTCGACCCATTTTTGGTCATGTCAGCATGAATGAGTGAATTATTGCATTTTCGACAGAGCGATTTATCTAGTATCGGTATTATGTGCTTGGTGTTAAATTGTATCCCAGCAATAAATTTATTTTATGTGTCATATTTCGCTTATTAATTGCATAATAATTTTGAATAGAAGTCATAATATTGCTAGGATATATACCTAGCACATATATCAATATGAGGAAAATCGTGCTGTTGAAAGTACAATAATTTGTTCATTTGTGCTAAAGTGACGAAATTAATAAAAACACACGTCTACTTATTTTCCAGCCATTTATGCTTTCCATAATGGTTCGTTATGACTCGAGCGATATTTGTCGGACACCGCAGTGTAAATCGTGTAAATTCAAAGTAGCTTGGTTAACTATTAGATAGGTTTCAATGCCGAGCATTTTTAGAAGGTTTCGTTCGAGCCTGAACGCACCATTATTTTCATGGTACGTCACATATTTCACATATGGTGTTTGATTCTATTTATAGCAACATATAACATAGCTCAGGGGGAATACCGGTGACGGAAATAATTTCTGCATGTAAGACCCTATGAGAGCTGCGATCAATAAAGGCCTCTATCTCGATTTCGGTGCTCGACGGAAAACTGACACACATAAAAACTGAACTTACGGATTCGATTATGAAAAAGTCTTTCGCTGAATGTTAATTGTTAGAATATAACGTTCTTTAATCAAGGCCCAGATAAGTCTTTTCATATGCATAGTTTGTTTTTTAAATTTTAATAGAAGTCACATTATGAAAAGTAAACGGTGCCACCTTACATTCCAGCGTGCTCCAAACAGATTTTATAACATACCGTGTTAGTTTTAGCACTACAAGATTGTCGTATCGTATTTGCAATTATTCCATAGATTCGTAATGTAGTAAGCGTCTACCCAATATATCAGGAAACTATCCATTAGATAAAATGGGAAAAATATGAAATAAAACAAGACGCTGATAAGAGGAAGTAACGGATATTAGATTGTTTTTCAATATTTTAAGGTAACTAGTCTTGTTTTTCATTGAACAATAAAGTATACATTTACGTATTTAAATAGAGGTCTACATTTAAATCAATAACATAGATCTAAGATTAAATGATTGTCCCCATGTGTCCCCTTAAAATATGTTTTTCTCTCACCCACCGCTATGCTGATTTGTCTATTATATGCATGCGCGTACATTTGTCGCGTGTCGTTTTGTCTTCTTGGTCGTTTTCCCTCCAGATTGACGTGTACCAAAATGACTTCCTTACCTATACTGATAAGTCTCTCCTGTCGGTACCATTCTGTCGCACCCTGACATTAATATCTCCCATACCCTACTCAAAGTCAACTGAAACGCCAACATTAACGATCGCGGATTGGGACAAAATGACAACCAACATACCTGTATCTGTTACACACTAGTGTCCTTAGATTAGAATGCTATATGATTTTGCTTGTTATATTTTTATGTGTCCAGGCTGAAACCCCTACATAGATTGCAACCATGTCAGATGAACCGTATATGCCAACCACTCAGCCAACGCAAAGCCGTCAGTCGTCGGGCTTTAGTACAGATTACCTAAGGACAGTGCCCGGCATTCTCAAATGCATACAGCTCGTGAGTACAATCATGTTTCCGACTATTTTATTCGAGTCCAGGTCAAAATGTCCAACCGTTAGAAATGGTATCCGGTCAATAATATCCCTGGTCAAAATGTCCCCGGTCAAAATTGCCGCAATTTGGGCAACCTACGTCAAAATGACCCCGGTCAAAATGGCGCCGGCGCCAGTAAAAAGGGACGTGACAAAAATAGTCTTAAAAAGAAAACTAATAAAATACTTCTACGTTCTAGTCCTTCCCACTCTATGTCACTCATATTTCATAATTGGTCGTCCTAGAACAGTAAATTTCTACCTATCTTCAATTATGGATCCTGTCATAGCCAAAGGGCATAGTAAATCGGATAACATTTTAATCATGCATAGGTCTATTATTAATCAATTTATGTAAGTTCAACCAAAAAAGACTCCATTCATACAGTGAAAAAATGCTTATTTCAAGGTCAAAGCAACTAAATAGCTTAAGACAATTTCATTATATTATTAACATATTAATATATGTGGATATCTTCTGCCATGGAGCCTTTTGTAGTTTGCATTTGGGATTCCCATCCCCCTTATCCACATCTTACGTTATAACATCCCATGTTTCAGGCATTGAGCATGATCGTCTTCATTTGCGCCCAAGCGGGTCATCCCTATAGAGGCGCGGGATGGGTGTCATTCGTCGGCATTTCCGCTTTTCTTGGCTCACTAACACTGCTGCTGTTCCATCTGTTTGGTATACTCAACAAACGCGGACGGTTTACATTGCGACTCATTATTCCGGCAAGTATTGGATATTCGTAGCAGTGTGGTTCCATGTATCACAACTTATGATTCAACTAATCCCAATCGGCAAGGGTCGTCCAAAGTACGTCGCATTTGATCGTGACGTTAAGAGGACGACCTACTTTAGGCCCGTATGAAAGTTTTCCGGACGTCCTTTTACGTCCCGACGTCCGTAGAACGTAATTCCTACGTCCGATTCGGACGCGACGTCGCTGCAACGTCTTTTCTACGTCGGCGACGAATAATGGCGGAAAACTTTTATACGGGCCCAAAATAGGTCGTCCGCTCAACGTCCGTGGACGTCTTGCCGAGTGGGATGTGTGTATGAATTTAGAGTACCTCACGAGCTGTTCCCCAAAAAAGGTGTTCCCATCAATTGTCTGCTGGCTTGGAAATTTTGAGAAAATTCATTTTAGCTATGAGATTTAAGCAATTTGAGGAACACCTTTTTTGATAATTTCTGAACTTTCACAATAAGTAGCGAAAATAGTTATTCTAAAAGTTTTCAAAATTGCTCACAGTTGTCTTATAAACTGTAATTAGAAATATATGATTCTTAATTTGGTCACATTCAACATTTCAATTTTCGCAAAAGGTGTTCCTTTTCCGTTTCAAGCTGGCTAGAAAAGGAAAAACAGCCCAGCTGGCTTGGAAAAAGGAACACCTTTTTGCAAAATTTAATATTAAAAAACGATAACTTTGTTGTATGTTGTACTTGTTATGTTGTTTTAAGTTGATTTTACAACTTTCTGAAAAATATGTTGTGGGGTGCCCTTCGTGTATATTATAGCAATAACTGATAAAAATATTCTAAGCATAACTAGGTATAACAAATTATATGATCATACACAAATGTCACAGTGCTCATACTGCAACAATAACTGATGAACTTATGATTATCATATCATTTAACATAATATGTTCTCATGCGTAAATTTCACATCCACACTCAAAATTCACTCAAGCAATTATAATTACATCTCTTTCACAGGAGTTCATCATTCTGGGCATCAAGACTGCCCTGTTACTAACGGGAGCTCTCGTAGCAACCATCCACGCCGCCGGTAACGCAGGCGCAGCGGCAGCGGCGGTAATAGTAATACCCACTTACATTTTAATTTATATCCCCATCTATACTTGTATAGTATTATTTCAGTTTGGTAGACAATGTAAATGTAACTGAATAAAAAGTTTTGAGAATCTATTAAGGACGGTGTTTATAGATACTAATTCGAAAGTCATGACGACACTATCTATAGTCAATATATGTCTTAGTGCCTGTGACGTCAGTTTTTTTTCACTGCATCAAAACTGTAAGAGATAACAATATCTTCCAAATCACACGAAAACAGCATTTTCATCACCAAACATACTCACGATTACATACTTTATGACAGGTTTTTGCTCTTCTGGCGACGGCAGTTTATGCAGCGGATACCTTCTATCAATACAGAGCGTGGAAAGGAGAGAGGGAACAGGAGGATCAACTGGTCGCTCAACACGAACCCGTCAGTCAACAAGTTCCACCAGGACTTCCGCCGAAATATGAGGCATAGTCCTAAATGTTACGAGGCGCTGTAACATGCCGTCAACGCGAACAAACTATCTCATTGCACATGTATTTTATTTAAGATAATTTATTTATGCTGAATAGAATCTACAGAGTGATTTAATCATGAAATGTTAGTGTTTCGCTGCTGAATGTGTTTATCATTGGATCCATGCGATTTAATTTCATGCCATTTTGTGACAGTAGACCTGTTGACCAGTATATAACCCTAAATGCGACTTTAACCACTTTTTATTTGTCATAGAAACAACACAAGTAAATTCATTTACAACAAAAACATAGATTATGGTCATTCCTTATAAAACCTGATCATAATTTATGTTTTGCGTAAATGAATTTAATTGTCGTGCTGTTTCTATGAAAAATAAAAAGTGTTCAAAAACTGCTCGCGTTTTTAGGGTGGTTCATTCATTGGTCGAGAGGTCTATTGTATCATGTCGTAGAGGAGAAACTGGGTAAAGCATTGGGAAACCCACTTGTGGAATTAAGTTAATGACGTTGCGTCGTCAATGCAACAAAGCCTAGCCAAATGGTTTTATTTCATTTTTATATATATTTTTCATTATATTATACACATATGTAACACATCATTCATACTGACACTACAAGACATACAAATACAGGACAAACATTGACAACAAAATTGCTTTAAGAACATTTTAAAAATTGAAATACAAATGATACAATTAAGAAGTATGTAAACATATAAAGATTATCCTTAGTTATTGATAATTCTTAAAATAATTACAACTGTTTCTGACAAGTACACAATAGTTTGACCATTTCAAAGAAAATTGTCTTTCCCTTAACATGTTTTTTTCTGCCACAATACTTAAATACAGTTTTTTCAAAAATGTTTCAATAAAAAAATCTTTTTCCTGACCACGAATATCACATATTTGCTTTTTGATTATAATGCACAACATATTGTCAGCTTGATCGTGTACACCGAACAAAAACTCGTCTCTAC